>JARYZH020000076.1:673718-882208 GCA_030021035.2 Notholithocarpus densiflorus
ACCTATTGGCCGCTCAGCCTCCATTACACCTGGGCATGCCCAGTACTTTCTCTCTCTTCCACTACCCATTCCACGACAAATCTCAGTTTGTTTGGTTCTACCGTGAGCCTTTCCCTCTTGCTTGGATGGATAAGGCTTTGGGTCTCTCTCTACCTACCTCTCTGGCATGCATCAAGTGGTCCTAACCATCTACTACCTATTTTGGGCAAAGATGTCATCCCAGTAAAGCATCTCCCAAAAGAGGCCATGGCTAGATATCGAAAATAGGCCATTCCCCCCCCCCCCCCCTCCACCAAACCACACCCTCTGTAAATCTCTTGACTGTGGGCCCACCTTCCTTGCGTTGGCTGGGTACAGGTTGGAGGTGCTCCGGCCATAGCATAGTTATTCCACTACTTTCTGTTTTTGTTTTCTTTCTTTCCCACGCTATTTCTTCCATTGCTACTCAACTTTGTCTTGTTTTGCTCTTGCGTCCTCTTTGCCTGTCCTTATCTTTTATAGAGGATGGTATGGACTTATAAGGCTTGCCCCACTTTTGCCTCTTCTTGGGCCTATGGGCATGACTGCTGCTATTTCTTGCATGGCTGGCCTGTTGGGCCTTATTTCTTTCTCTCTTTCCTTTCAGGCTTTTACGGCCCTTTGTTTCTGCCATTACTTACTAATCTCTTCTTGCATCCTTTTTTGTTGGTTACTGGGTTTTTCTACTGTTGGGCCCCTTTTATCAAAAGTGGGTATCAACAACCTTTAAGAAGAAAGCATAGTACCATACAATCTTATTTGAATAGTAGCATCATAACTGTGGATTATGTTAAATCTAATGATAATCTTGCTGGTCCATTTATCAAGGCATTGGCAAAAGGTAGGGTCTAGAATACATCGAGAGGGATGAGAATAAAGTCCATAGATTCATGAGTCATGTATGAGGATACCTAACCCAATGAGATCCTGAGAATTTGGTTCAATGGGAAAAACGAATCATATGATGGTCATAAGAAATGCACTATTTATTTCTTTAATTATTTATTTTGTAAATAATTTTTTGATTGTTCATCCCTATGATGTAAGTGCATTTATTCTATAATATTGGACAGGTTGAGTAAAAAACTCTTAATGAAATTTGTAGCTCATATGAGTAGGGTGTCATAATTATAGGAGCACTCTTGTCAAAATTTCACTTATGTGAGTGTGGGGGTGGGGCCACTCCCTATGAGATTTGGATTTAATCTTAAATACACTCACGAAACTGGGATCAACACACGGCCATAAAGTGCTAGCAATAAAAACTTATGCCAACACTTGCGTTGTTATGTGTAAACAGTGATGCTTAATTTCCCCAAAGTAGTCATAGTTCAAGTCAGAGACTACTATGATTCTGGAGTTGAGATCGCTGTTTACTAAGTGAAGGTTCAATGCAGAGCACACCTTTATGATGCATAGTGACTAGTCTTTGCCTGATAATCTCTCTTTAACTAAAAAATTTAATATTAAAATGAGTGAGGGATTGTTGGAGCATTTTAATATTATATAATTAAAATGGACTAATATGACAACTTAAATGTAATAATATGAGAGTTCATATGGAAAATAAGGAGTTAGTGGAATGTTTAATCCCACATTGGAAAGGAGAGAGACTTTTTTTTTTGGTGGTGATTAATGGGCTAATATGTATTGGAGCAAATATTAAGCTAGATACATTCAGAATAATTTCCATATCCATGGATGAGTAAATGACATTTTTATTATGGAAAATGAAGAGTCATTCACCCAATTGATAGACTAGTCGTTTGAGCTTATTTATTCTTCAAAAACTCCTTATCTGATCTAGGGGTGTCCAACTAGACCCGGTACCCGACCAACCCGCCTGACCTAGCCTACCCGACCTAAAAACCGGACGACCCGACACTAGCGACGGTTGGCGATGGGTCTCTGTCCCCAAAACCTGATACCAGCGGGTCGGATGACGGGTTTGAGCACAAAAAACCGATTTTCAACCGATCCGACCGTATTTACACCGAAAAAGTAGTTGTTCTCCATCGATGGGTGTGTTTCACCAGTGTTTTGGTTCGATTAGTCAAGATCTATCCTTATCTCTTCGAGATCCGGCGAGATCTCGTCAAGATTCGGCCTAATCTCTTCGAGATCCACTGAGATCTCTTCGAGATCCGACTAGGTCTCGGTAGATTCGGCCCAATCTTGACCAAATTCAGTGGATTTTGGCAAAATCTGGCATAGTTTCGAAAGTTTCAACTCCGACCGAGGACCGACCGATATCCAACGAGGTTCGACCACTCGAATCGACTCCCTTCACCGGTCGGCGGCGGGTCTAGAAATGAGAGACTCGAACTGATCAGGTCGGTTCTGGGTTGGGCACAAACCCGACCCGAACCGACCCATGGACAGGCCTAATCTGATCCATTAATTGCATAACTCTAGCCCATTAGTATTATATTCAGCAATTATTCTTATAACACCCACTACATTAGAATTGTGGACCTAACTAATTAGATTTATTTGGGTAATAATTTCGTGAGGCTCATTGAGCTTATAAATATACTCATTTAGACTCAATACAAGTTATAGCGTTACAACACCATATAATACAGCAATTACAAGCATTGTATGCACTAAAAATATTGAGAGATTCTTGGCAAGCAAGGGTATTCTTTCTGGTGAGTTTTGGGTTTGAACACTTTGTGCAGAGTTTGTTCTAGCCATATCACATTTGTTGGGCTGTTGTATCTTGGGGGAGACAAGTCAAAGAAAGCTTGTACCGGTTATAAAGATTAGCCAACTAAAGGCTTGAAAAACTCCTTAAAGAGAGTGAGTGTCACGCCTCAGTCCAAATAGTGTTATGTATTTTTATCTCCAAATAAATAATATTCAAAAGTATTATTCAGTTTTCTCTTTGTATTTTCTCCATTATTGTTGTGTTTGCACCAACATATAATTATATAGAAAATAGTTCCTTTGCCAAAACTCATCGTTTCAGGGAGAAAAATAGAAAATCTCTTCTTTGAACAAATTGCACAAAGTTGTTGAGAGAGGAATAGGATAGCACTGAGCCCACAAAAGCATATGTTCATGGCCATCAAGGGTCTGATCTACAACTTAGCAGTTTCTTTTTTTAGTTGGATTTTTGGCATTTTGGGTAGTATGATTTTTTTGTTTTTTGTTTTTTTGGGAGAGGGGTGGGGGAGGGGTTTGTTAGAAACATGCTAAGTACTGAATAAGAAATTTACTTCTAATGTGTCCACTTAAACATGGTATTAAAGTAGTGAAAACCTTGATCCCTACATTGGAAATGGAAGAAATAGTATTTAATATATGGGTTTATATGCTCATGAGCTGGTCATTGGGCTTAGGCATCTGTGGACTGAGCCCTTTTTCCAAATAATAATATTTTATTATATTATTTTTTGAGTCAATAAGTCTACATACAACAGTTTTTATTGAATAGTTTGTATGTTCACTAACATGCATATTCATAGTCTGTCATTCATAAAAAAAAAAAAAAAAAAAAAAAAAAAAAACTATTTGTTGACAAAGAAACTTTCCAAGAAAAATATTTTTGTGCATACATCTGCAGAGTCAAAGTGAGAGTAAGAGACATAGTTTAGTTTTCTGAACACGGAGTTTGTAGTGCTTCTTCTCCGTTCTGTATTCATTTTATCCTAGAAGACAGATGTTCGTGAGTCTTTAAGCACCATTGATTGTATAATGGACAAAATCTGCTTTAAGAAGATTGTGTCAAATACAAAACTTGATCAGTTCTGCATCATTCATTATTCACACATTTGCATGTGAGTTTAATTATTTTACTGATTTCTTCTATTTATTGTTTTTATCTGTTGAATATTTGTATTATTGTTTTTGATTAGATATGTGTATATTGTTCTTTTTTGCATAATCAAAAAAACAAATTGTTTATAAAATATACCCAACAGGGCATACAATTTTATTTGGTTAGTTTGAAATTATCTATCCAGGCATTCTTTACTACACGAGTATAAGAGAAAGTTTACGTGCCCTTGATAAGAAGCCAAGAAGGTGCCCCTTGAAATTGGTTTTGTTATTTGATTTTATGTGCGGTTAGTCTTACCTCTATGTCCAATATGATTTTATTTTTCCGATTAGCAATTATGGTTTGTAATGCTGTATGACCCCCTTTTTTTTAGAAGATAATGCTGTATGACTTGATCGAAAGTAGGACTCATTTTGAGTTAGTGGGAATTTAGACCTTACCTTAAAATTTTCCCTTTTTTATTTTTATATTTTTTTTTATTATAAAAGACATGGAAACTTATGATGTTATAAAAGAAAGATAAATGCCCAGAATTTGTCTCCATTGTAAAAGAGGTTTAATCACCATTTACAACTTTTTTTTTTTTTTTTTTGTTGCTAAATACTGCCATTAACTATAGCAAATAATTGCTACATTTATTGAATCAAGAAGTGCCCTATATTATTGGTGCATACCCCTTCCTTGAGGTAATAGCGATAGAAACTAAATTGAGTGGTTGATACGGATTGTGTGTAAGATTGAGTGGTTCTGATATAGACCTCTTCAACTTTCATATACTTTCCGACTTCTTTGGGGTACGTGTAGTGGAGCTGTCCATGGATGATGGACCATGTCTAAGTCTTATTCTTATACGATTGACGGTAGGGAATATCAAAAATAATAATGTAGTGCAACATCAGCTGTCATTCTTCTAGAAAAGAAAGTTAGACATGCTTCAATCGTTTTAGCTGTGTCTATTAAGGCTTAATTTAACAAGCTTTGGTGCAAAATGAGTTGGTTTGTTTGTTTGTTTGTTTTTTTTTTTTTTTTTTTTTTTCAAATAGCAACATTTTAGGAAAAATTTAAGAGAAATGCATCTGATCAAATTTATTTAGTTATATAATACTTTTTTGGAACTCGAGTTCCAAGTTTAAGTGACACATAATGCTTGGAACTTGAGTTTGGTAAACTCAGAGTTTCACTTGGAAGTCAAGTTTAACAAACTTGAGTTTCAAAAAAGGTGCTATATAATTAAATAAGTTTGACTAAATGTGTTTCTACTAAATTTTTCCTAAAATCATGCTATTTGGCAAAATTAGCCTATATAACAAATGAAACTTATTAAATTATTTATTTATTTTTGTTGGCTTAGTACTCTTGGGCAAGAATAAATCTATTGGCTAAAAAGTTTTGTGGATTTTAAAGTTTAAATACTTATAAACCACTAGCATTTGCAGGTTTAATTAGAATCTTCTTGATTTTTCAAGAATTAGCCACAATCTCAGATCCACCACATAAAGAAGGAAGCAGAGGTGCTTTTGCTACTAAAAGCAAATTTGATAATATGTTAAAAATTGCCATGCAAAGAGCCTCCCGTATGCCTTTCAGCCAAAAAAAAAAAAAAAAAAAAATAGTGATAAATGGATGGTTATGTAGTTCAAGTAGCAGAAATAAGCAAAATATTGAAATAAAATAACATTAGATAAAGCAAAATATGATTTTCAAATATAAAAATTTGCTTAGAACCCAAACACTTATGATAAAGAAAAACTTAACATACACTTCAAGTATACAAGTGCCCAATGACCAAGGTTGTCAAAATCAAGATCCTATGTAGGATCATTGAAAGTAGGTGGGATCGTAGATTGTAGGATCAGATCATAAATCGTAAGATCCTACATATTTTCATATTTAAAATAAAAAACACATTGATAATGACTTTGTATATTGAATAATCACGTAAATTATAAATTCATCCATAAACAAACTAAGATTTGCATCATATGATGTAATTTGCATGTTATACATCGCTAAGTCTATACTAACTAAACAAATATATTTAAGTTTTGACCCAATGTATCTAAAAAGTTCAATAAATGTTTAATTAGCAACCAAATACCAAAATATTTATCAAAATATATGGAAAATATTTTCCAAGTTCTATAAGTTCCAAGTTTGAAATCCAAAATAAGTTAGCAAATGGAAACTAGCTAACTACAATATGAAATCCAAAAGCAAGATGAATATTAAGGTGAAGTGAACATTTAATTATTCACATTCTAAGGTTCTTATAACCACCGTCCTAAATTCCTAATCATCATCATACATTTCATCATCTATGTAAACATTATATATTTGTATACTAGAGCTGAAAAAGACATTAAGATACAATTTCACACTCAACTATTCAAGTTATATCACTCAACAACAATTAAAGAGCATGCTCAAAAAAAATTAATCAATCAATATACAAATACAAGAATAACTGATAAAATTATATATAAAAAAAAACATTTTAGTAATATTAGAACACAAATTAGTATATTGATCAAACAAATTTAATAACATTATAGCTTAAAAGGCAGCAAAGCCAACATCAAATTCTTTATTTAGAAATGGTGAAACATTCTTTCATTTTGATTACAAGTGAACTAAAAACTAGAAAACATTTGCTTAGGTTAACATAATTTTATAAAAATTAAAAAAAAAAAAGTCATACCATCACAACATGAAAAAATAAAAACCCTTACAGGTTCATCAAAACAAAAAATTTATATGTTTTTGGTAGGATCAGTAGGATCGGTAGGATCCCATACGATCCTATGATCCTACGTATGATCCTACCATTTTTACGATCCTAGTGCGATACTAAACATTTTGGTGAAGTGGGATCATAAAATCGTGCGATCCTACAATCCAAGTCGCGATTTTGATAACCATGCCAATGTCTTTCTATATTTCAATATTTAATTTTTATTTTCTTTTTTTCCCTTTTTAATAAGATGGACATCATGTTTACTTTTCATATACCATTTTAAAAAACCTAAAAGGATATGATGTAGAAAATTAAGAACCATTTGTTTTGAATACAATATTTAATAAAAAAAATTAATAAACATTAACATATACAGTAAAGTTTTATAGGATAAATTAAAATTACACTCTAATTTTGCCTAAAATTCAATTCAATTCAGTTTTGTAACTTTAATTTTGTTCAATTTAGTACTTTAACTTTATTCAATACCGTTAGATGATCGCCATTAAGCATCTAAAACCATGTTTTTTTTTTAAATAAAAATATTCTTACATTATAAGAATTTATAAAATTAATTAAAAATTATTTTTTGAAAAAAATTAAAAATATAATTAAAAAAATATCAAAAATTTTAAAATTCCAAAAATTTTTAAAAAGTTTTTTTGAATTTTTTTATAAAAACCCAATTCAGAACTCCAATGACAAAATATTGTATCCCAATTCAAAAATCCATACACGGACATTGCTGAACTTGCAAAGATTGTTAATAATTTTGGATTTTGACAATCAAAGAATGACTATTTAAACTTAAATACTCAAATGTATGAATTTTGAATTATACTCCACATATGGATAAATTTAAATAAATAAAAGTAGCAACTTATACTTTATCATTTGTAAATCTATTTTGAATTTAAAACATAATTTCTAAATACACGTATATGTAACATACTCATGAGTTTAGGGATATAAAAGCAGGTTCTATACACAAGTGAGGAGGTTCAAAAATAATTTAGTTACAAATTTTTAAAGCTTTCTTCTAATAAATAATGAGTTACTAATTCTTTTATCAAGAAAACTAAAGGGAAGAAATCAGAACGTATAAAATATTCTCATAAATTCCACTAATACTTGAAGGACGAATTAGATTATATTTTAACATATGTACAGACATAATATTAAAATGAATAATATTCTCATTTGAAAAGATTTTTTTATGATGTTGGATACCAATTAGAGATTGAAGATAAATTTATTATGTTTGTATAAGTTATTGCTACAATATATGTGTAGAAATATGTTTTAGATAGCTTGGAAATATGTTTATACTCGTTATTGTTATATATATGAATAGGCATGAAGCAAGTATGCTTCAATTTTCCTTGTCTCTAAAACTTCAATTAAAGGAGGGTGTGGGGGTTGGAAGCGGTCATACTTAAATTATATCTATATAACAGGTCACTCATTCCTACCATTAAAGAGAAATATCAAGTATGAAATTTTGCAAATCATTTTTTACTAGTTCATGAACTCAGTGGTTTGATTGCTTTCCATAATTTTTTATATTTCCTAATTGATGCAGAAATTTGCTTATAATCTTCTGAAAAAGATAATTAAAAAAAAAAAATTATATTAGTAATAAGGTTTAATTCATTGAAAAATGGCATAACTAAAGAAACCATTTCTGCTCTATTTTTAATCCACCTCAATTCAATGTTTTCTAAATTGAAAAATATGTTTTTCTTTTATGCGTGGAACAAATCCAAAACATAATTATTTTGAGAGAGAGAGAGAAACAGGGAATCTAATCTATCTTTGCCCTTTTCAGTCTTGAGAATGCTGTCTGATTAATACTACCCCTCAAGAGTGAGAGATTTTGTCTTATAATACATTAAGCCGGCATATTTGTAGGGGACAAAATATAAAACACTTATATAATGCAACTTTCTCCATGAATTGATTTTCTCAATTAGGGTTAAGAACAAAGAATTTTTAATGAAGTTTGCAACAATTTCTTCATTGCTGCTGCTACACCTCCATCCTTGATGTTTAAATTGGTATATTTCCCTATAAAGTAATAAGGAAATGGAGCTGAGGGTAGGAAAACATATTATTATAAAAAGCACTAGAATTACCAAGCTGACAATCCCATTTCTACTGGGGCAACCCACATCATACCATACATGTTCTTCTGCCTTGTAAACATTTTCATTGTCAATATTTTGATTAAAATTATAAAGAGTATTTTTGACAATAAAATAATTTGGGGTTGAAATAGGTCTCCAAAATCATACATTTTTTCCAAATAAGATTTGATTCATTCATATATTCCATTGAACATATGTTTAAACATAATTAATTACAACAACAAGATTGCAAACATAACAATGGTAAATATTTCTAATGAGAACAAAAAAAAAATATATACTTCTTTTTTATATCGATTTTTGGTCTATTAATGTATTTAAGCTCTTGATGTATTAACTACTTCTACCTGGACTACAAAATTTAAGACAATTATATACATAATATTTATAATTTTTCTTTCAAGTTAATTCAGAAGAAATTCAACTTGAAAATTGTGACTTCAAGTTAGAATTTCAGTTGCTTTTTCATGTGTCTAAATGCGTGCGTAACAGAGTGTGTAATAAACACTACTCTATTATATTATATACAAATGTAAACTGTTATATAATTATATATAGATTATAAAGGCATAAAATAAAATAATAAAGAAAATAATTCCTTTGCCAAAACTCCCTGTTTCAGGGGAAAAAAAATCCCTTTCTCTGAACAAATTGCACAAGTTGTTGAGAGAGGAATAGGATAACATTGACCCCACAAAAGCATCTGTTCATGGCCATCAAGCGTCTAATCTACAATGAGTTCCAGTTAGCTTAACTGGTAAAGTTTTTGATAGTTGTATAAGAGATCTGGAGTTCAATCCCTGCTTACACCAAAAACTGATTGGTGTCTTGGTCTAATAATAAAGAGCTATCATCAGGAGCGGACGCCATAAGTTGAAACTCTCTCTAAAAAAAAAGGGTTAAATCTACAATTTAGCAGTTTCTTTTTTTAGTTGGATTTTTGGCATTCTGGGTAGTTTGATTTTTTTTTGGAAGTGGGGTAGGGGAGGGGCTTGTTAGAAACATGTTAAGAAATTGACTTCTAATATGTCCACTTGAACATAGTATTAAAGTGGTGAAAATCCTTGATCCCTACATAGGAAATAGAAGAAATTGAATCTAAAAAAAAAAAAAAAGGAAATGGAAGAAATAATATTTAATATATGGGTTTATATGCTCATGAGCTAGGCATTGGGCTTAGGCATTTGTGGACTAGGCTCTTTTTCCAAATAATAATATTTTATTATTTTATATTTTGAGTCAATAAGCCTATGCACAATAATTTTTCCTGAACAATTTTTATGTTCACTAACATACATATTCATAGTCTTTCATCCATAAAAAACTATTTTTTAACAGAAAAACTTTTCAAGAGAAAATATTTTTGTGCATACATCTGCATAGAGTCAATGTGAGAGTAAGAGACATTGTTCAGTTTGTTGAGCATGGAATTTGTAGCGCTTTTTGATGTAGAACAGTCTGCTATGGCCTTCTTGGACTCTCATGTGCGTCTGAAATCATCGCGCAAGGTAAAAAGGCACTAGTAGAAATCATGGTCTCGGAGTCGAAATCGCATGAAATTTGGCAGGTTGAAGCGAAAGGGCCTTTTGAGCAATAATCATTGCTTTGCCACAAGGTACCCCCTAAAAATGACGAATTCCTTCATTTAGGCCCCAAAAATTGCAATTTTGCCATTTATAGTAATTTTTGGTTCTTTAATAACTTTTTCCTCAAAAGTCAGAATAATGTCCCGTTTGTTTTGGGACGAACCTTAAGGTCAATAGTTTATGATTCTGCATTTAACTCAATTTTGTCATTTTTAGTCAATTTCGGTATTTTGTCACCTAATCACGTAATTAGTGCGAATTCGGGTTTCAGACGTTTTTCTCAGTATTTATATGTTTTGTAGTCGTCAGAGGCAAATTAGACTACTATCAATAAACACATACTTTTATCAAATTCTTTCTCTGGTGGATTCTAGTTTATCTCCTTATGGATTCAGGAAAACTCCTCATGGATTCGAGGTTTACTACCAGGAGCTAATAGTTTAGTTTATGTTCTATCAAGAGAGCATCGTGTGTGTTTTCCTCAGGCTTCCGCAACATCACTTTTTCTCCATGTTGTTGTTCATTTTATCCTGTGAGGCAGATGTTTGTGAGTCTCTAAGCACCACTGATTGTCTAATGGACGAAATTTGCTTTAAGGAGATTACGTCAAACACAAGACTTGATCAGTTCTATATCATTCATTATTCATGCATCTGGTATGTGAGTTGTTTAATTATTTTACAGATTTCTTCTATGTATTGTTCTTATATGTTGAATCTATTTGTATTATTGTTTGTGATTAGATATGTGTATATTGTTCTTGTTTGCATAATCACAAAAGTAAATTATTTATAAAATATACCCAATAGAGTTCTCAAACTTTCTGTAGTACTCGTTTTGTAAAGAATATTCTTTACAAAACGAGTACAATAGAAAGTTTACATGCCCTTGATAAGAAGCAAAGAAGGTGCCCCTTGAAATATGTTTAGTTCTTTGATTTTATGTGCGGTAAGTCTGTAGCTCTATCTCCAAGATGATTTTATTGTACCGAGCAATTATGGTTTTTATGTTGAATGACTTGATTACAAAAACTCTTTTTTTTTTTTTTCTTTTTTTCTTTTTTTTCATCAAAAAAAGAAAAGAAAATAACTCATTTTGAGTGAGTGGGAATGTAGACCTTACCTAAAAAGTTTTTATTTTTTTATTTTTATTTTTATAAAGATAAGACATGGAACCTTATGATGTAAAAGAGATTAATTCCCAGATTTTCTCTCCATTGTAAAAGAGGTTTAATCACTATTTACAACTTTTTTTTTGGCTAAATACTGCCATTAACTATTGCAAATAATTGCTACATATATTAAATCAAGAGGTGCCCTATATTAAATTGAGTAGTTGATACGAATTGTGTGTAACATTGACTCTGGCTCTGATATAGACCTCTTCAACTTTCATATACTTTCCGATCTCTTTTGGGAACCGGTGGTGGAGTTGTCCATAGATGATGGACCATGTCTAAGTCTTATTCTTGTATGATTGACGGTAGGGAATATTTCCGATCTCTTTTGGGAACCGGTGGTGGAGCTGTCCATAGATGATGGACCATGTCTAAGTCTTATTCTTGTATGATTGACGGTAGGGAATATCAAAATAATGTAGTGCAACATCAGCTGTCATTCTTAGAGAAAAGAAAGAAAGACATGCTTTAATCGTTGTAGTTGTGTCTATTATTAAGGCTTAATTTAACAAGCCTAGGTGCAAAAAGGGTTGGAAATGCAAGCCGTACTAGTGATTTTACCAAAGTATAGTTAGGGGTCGTTGTACAACTGCTCTTATCTATGAAATATATAACAAATGAAACTTGACCAGCTGGTTGTTTTTGTTTTTGTTTGTTTTGTTATTTATTTATTTTTGTTGGCTTAATACTCTTGGGCAAGAATAAATCTATTGGCTAAAAAGTTTAAATACTTATAAACCACTAGCATTTGCGGGTTTAATTAGAATCATCTTGATTTTTCAAGAATTAGCCACAATCTCAGATCCACCACATAAAGAAGGAAGCAGAGATGGTTTTGCTACTAAAATAAAATTTGACAAAATGTTAAAAATTGCTATGCAAAGAACCTCCTCTAGTATGCCTTAATTTCAACCAAAAAAAAAAAAAAAGGAAGAAGAAGAAGAAAAGAAAGAACTTCCAGTATGTTTTGTGCTAAGGCATAAAGGGTAAATCACAAAGTTCATCTAACAAAAACAACTAAAAACACTAAGTTTGGCACATGGTATTAATGGATTGTGTAATTAAACAATTAGGGTCTGTTTGGTTAGCTGAAAAATACACTGTTTTTGTTTTCATTTTCAATTTTAGTGAGTCCCACCATTAAAAAACTGGTTTAGTTTTAGTATTTGTATGTAGTTTTCATTTTCAATATCTTAAAAGTTGGATTTGAATATAAAAAATGGATACAACTTTTTAGCGTTTTTGTTTTCTATGAATACAAATACAGTAGCATATTTCATAAATATTGTGAAAACACAAAATTACTTTTATTTTTTTTCACTGATGATGTGTGTAAGTGAGAAAAGTTACGTTTTGCTTTTTAAATAGAAAACAATAACCAAACTTGAGTATGATGTGTTCTATTTCCAAATTATATATTCAAAACAACTTATCAAATACTACCAAATGTGAAACTAAAAGTAGATACACCACTTTTTGAAACCAAACAGGCCATTATTCACGTGGATTAGCTATTTGATCCTATTATGTTTTTAGTATTGACTCATTCCTTGACATTTAATTGTAATCAAATTCCGTTTATTGGTGTATTTTATTTGATGTAAAATATGAATTTGAAGAGCATGAAGAATTGTTGTCTGAAGGGCTTGCTTAAGTGAAGACCCAATTTTGCCTTAGTTGAACTTGGGGGGTTACTCTTGCTTAAGTGAAGACCTAATTTGTGGTTGTTAATATTAATATTGTTATCATATAATTGGATTACTGGTTTTGGTTCGAACTTGGGTAAGATTAGAGATTTGGGTCAACCTGTCCCAACTCCCAAGTAAGAGTTTGCGTGGCATGCTAGCTATGAAGTGACATAGGGCCCAATGTGACAGAGCCTAAGTGACATGATGGTACTCACGTAGTGACGTGCTATTGATGTGGGCTTAGAGCTGATGTGGCAAGACTCAATGTTGACACGTGAAAAATGCATAGATGACAAGCGCGTGGGAGTGCGTGGTAACTTGGAAACAATGAGGATTTTTTATTATTTATTTTTACTGTAGTTATTATAAAATTTAAATTGTACCGATCTAATAAATTGATAATTTGAATATTTGTTACAATTACAAGTCGAGTCGTTAAGGAGAGAAAATTTTTTGTGACTATAAAGTCAAAATGAGTATAATTGTCGTCATTATCAATGAGAACTTACAACTACTATATATTTCTTGGTATCATTTAAAAAAAAAAAAGAATTTAGAGACTATTTTTATTGAATAGGTTGAACGAGATTCAAATTTGAATAATTACCGATTTTTATCTTTTTGTTTTATAATAAGCTTTTGGTTGATTAATTTGTTCACTTCTTGTTATTTGGTATTGTTTTGTTTTTGTTTGATTTATATTTGTTGTTATTTTGGCTAATATTTTTTAATGTTATTTAAGTTATATATATATAAAAGGGATTAAAGATTATGTTGGGGGGCAAAATTAATTTTACAATAATGATACGTTCATAACATTTTTACAATAAATGTTAGACAAAAGTTATTATTGATAGGTAAAAAAATAATATCAGTGTTTGACCCAAATTAGAATCAGTAACAACTTACCACATTAGATTTATTGTGAAATTGTTGTGAATGTAACATTACTCTCATCTTTGTTGAACCTAAATTTTTGTGATTTTTAAGTCAACATATTCAACATTTTTATTAGAGTGATCACAGTAGATTAGTTTAGCATATAATATTTTATTGGCAAGTGTATATATGTTTTTTTTTTTTTGGTAAGTCAGGATGGTCACAGGGCTTGCATGTGGAGCTGCCGGTGCTTGGAAGGAGGCTGCCAACGCATACTAGTGTCTGAAATCGTTTCAGAACCTTCTGATGGCGCATGATGACACATGGGACGTTTTGTTGATCGGATTCTTTCGCATGGTAGTGGCAGTGTGGTGATTAGAGCCTCTGAGATGGTGGTTTTGAGTAAGCTAGTGGCTTGGCAACGATGGGTAACACTGAAAACGTTTGTTGATAGTGAAGAGGGGTCGGAAAGTTTTGATTGTGGGCAAGAGTGGTAGACCAAAGAAGTTGACAAAGGCAGTGGAAGAACACCTTGGAAGACAAGGCTTCTCTTAAACACTAGATAGTTAACCCTATGACTCTATTATCCTGTTAGAAATTTAAAACAAAGATTAATAAGAGTTTAGATAAAGAGCAAACGCAAAGATTACGCGGTTTAATCTACTGATCTACATTCATGGAGAAATTCTCTTAACGATTACAATTTCATTATACGTAATTATATGTTACAATGAATTTGGTGTAGAGTATTTATAAGGATCTAAATCTTATACTAATTATACACTAAACCATGGTTGCTAGACTTATACTAGAATACTTTACTGATTACTCACACACTAAGTAAGATTGAACTTGGACATTACTTTGTTTGAACTTGATATTTTTAACAAAGTCGAAACATATAAACATTTTGTTTCCAGTCTCACAGCTCTCATTAAACCTTTTATTTAATATAGATGGTAAAAAAAAGAAAGATAGTAAAAATAGGTTTAACCAAACACACTCTTAAACCAAAACTCCAAAGGTGAAAAAGAGAAGGTTTTTTTTTTTTTTTTTTTTTTCAATTTTTAGCCAAGCCAATTCTTTTATTCTTCTACAAGAAAATAGGGGAATCATTTAAAGGTGCACGCATGGGTACCACCGTACCAGGTACGATATGACAACCTATAATGTCAATCTAGCTAGCTGCATGCACTGCCTTTCCCGATTCATTTTGGGAACAAAAACAATAATGCAGATTGCTAGGACACACCCCTTAGATTCCCTTCCTTTTCTCTGAGTCCCAATTTAGCAGGGCAGTCCGCACACGTGCTAAGATTTCAAGCCCTCTTCTCTGCTTGATCTAATGCCAGCTGCTGGCACGTGGACAGACAGGGCATATATATGATTAAAACTTGTTAATGGTGTTGACGTGGCTATCCCTCATTCGTTGCTTTCCTTGTTGGTCGAATAATTCTTTTGTTAGGCGCAGTCGTTCATGGTATCCTTTCCAGGTTGGCCAACAAGTCTCTCCTATTAATCTTAGGGTTTTATTAAAGCATATATTAGTAATTTATTTTAGAATGTTTTTAATAAAAAAACGAAAAAGTAATTTATTGTTTTGATATTTTTTTCAATTTTTCATAAATTTTTTTTCTAAAATGGATGGATAAGGGTACATATTAACTGGACCCTTAATCTTAAGCTCTCAAATCTCTATTTTACTTTTCAAACTCTTTACAAAAAAGAAAAAAAAAAAACAAAAAGAAAAAAAAAAAGCTGTTTATTATATTATAGAACAAAGTTTAACTACAAATTTTGTTATAGCAATGTGGTTGTAGTAAGTGATTACAACTTCACTCAATATGTTTTTATTAGATGAAAATTTAGAAAAATTTACCATTCTATTATATTTTCTTCTTAAATTTTTTATATTTGCAAAATTTTTAGAGATCAAATATTAATAGCTATGTCATCAACCAAATGTTTAAGTTTTACATTTTTGTAGTTTAAAATTATGCATAAAAATTAAGTTTCATTATCAAACAACAAATAATATCTTATTTGCACAAAATTTGACATACATTTTAAGAATATAAAGAGCATTCAATCTAATGGTCAAAATATGTAGCTAATATAAAGATATTGAGTAGAGTTTTCAAGTTTGTGGCTAAACTTTTTTCTTTACCCAAAAAAAAAAAAAAAAAGAATTTTCTTTGGGATTTAAATTGACGATAATAAGAAGCTAGGGTCCTTGTAGTGGCTATGTCACTATTGGATGTCATTTTGGATTAGTGCTGGATCAACGATTAAGAAATTAGTGTACGTCTCTCTCTAGATTTATGCCCATCCAATGAGTGACATGGCTTTTTTTTATATTCGTGAATCGTGATTTGAGTTTGAAATTGAATCTAGAATCTTAATTCGGTATGGGTGGAGTCCATCCATGATTTTTCACATGACAGAATAAATTTTTTTTTTTTTTTTGCTGAATAACAAACAGAATAATTGAATATGTTACATCGATATTCATGTCATATTTTTTATAGTAGGGAAAAGTTATTAAGATCAAGAGATACGAGAAAGATGACATGTAACTTGATGGATCGTACATTTTATGAGAATAACATTATAAAGACAGTGGCTCAGCATTTTCACATGGAAAAGAATATAAATGGTCATTCTTACTGAATATTGACATTTATTGGGGTTCAAGGGACCTTGCCAACTGTACATGCCCTAATTTTGCTGTGTCAGTGCGGGTTCACTTGCACCTAAATACAAAAGCTTAATTATATATCAACAATTTTACCTCTCAAAAATAATAACAGTCTTAATACAAAAAATTTATATAAAATAGAAAGTTATATAAATAGTATTTAAATGATATTTATTAAAAAGGCTAAAAATGTATTAAGCTAACCCTGCGCTGTGGAATTGGAATTGGGGATTAAAAGTCAAATACTACATCTTGGGCGTGTTGCCGACTCAAATGTCTAAGACACGAATAAGTAGACTAACAATAAGTAGACTAACAATACCCATCAATTAACTCCCATTCTTAGTTGTAATCTTCACAAGATGGACGAATATCATAATGTCAAGGGGGAAAAAAGTAGATGCGGTTCTATGACATATTATCAACATTTGGGTGACTTATTTGGTAAGAAACCGGATCAATAAGTCACAAGACTTGGGTTCGAGTTTCAAACAACTAACTGTATGTTGGTGTTCTTTGAGAGTGATTAGGGTGTTATATTATGGTTACGTTTAAATAGGGAAGCCACACTGGTCGCCTCCTAACCATTTTTTAATTACCAAAAAAAAAAAAAAAAAAAAATTTATGACATGTCGGTTTTGGTGATTATACTCATGGGAGGTAATTCCAACCCTTTTTACCTCACCAACTCTACGCTCTCTATCTAGTAGCTATGCAGTTGGGGATTGAAGGTCCTCTCAAATATTACGACAAGAGGACAATTCGTCTTTGGTACCACAATAACTAGACAAACAACATCCATCACAATCAAAATGAGAAGAATATCATAAATATTCACAAAAGCATATAAAAAGTTTTGAAAAGGTAAATCATTTCGTAGATCGATTTTGTATTATATGTTAAATCATGTGTCATATGAAGACTGAAAATTTTATTATATTAGATATAAAAAAAAGAAATCCCTTCTCTCTTTTTTTGAACCACACTGATTAAGATAGGGAAAAAGACATCCACGAAAAGCAAAGCATCTCCTTTGAACATAACCAACCAAGATTGAATTTTGTTTGGGCGTGTGAGTGAGTTCAGTTCATATATAGTAAACCCCGCTGGAGATCACGAGACATCACGTGCATGGGGACATTGGCGTCGACAATGAATTGCACCCTAATGGGTTGTACAGCCATCAAAGTTGTCTGTTGGTTCCTTAATAGTTCTCTGTCGGCAAAGACATGCAGACACGTGGGGATCCTAAGATAGAGAGAATGAGATTGCCAAAGCACGCGGAACTGCATATAAAGCCTAGCAGATAGATAGTTGGTTGTGATAGGATAAGATAAATTGTCGTCAATCCTTAATACCATAAATATCTGAGTAGTCCTTCTGCCAAACCCTGTTTTGGTACCTTGTAGGAAGTCAAGGTCTTCCGAGGTCGCCGGCCCACAACTTCAATTCATATGAATTGTAGCTCTAGGTGCCTTCAATTAGGTCGCCAATAGAGTCAGGTTGGGGTGGGGTAGGCATGGCCATGGCGGTTCGATTCTCAATAATAGCTTGTTAAAAAGTACTAACATATCTAGAAGACTAAATTTACTGTCTACACCCTTAAGTTTCGTTTGGGAGTTCATAAAGAAATGAAATAGAATGAAATAATTATAAAAGAATAGAAATGAAAGAAATAGAATTAAATGAAATGTATTTAAGCAAAAAAAAAAAAAAAAATTGAATAGAAAAGAAAAGAATGAAATGAAGTTAAGTAACCTTACTTTGATGTTTTAAAATAAAGAAATGGAAAGTAATACAAATGAATGGAATGTAAGTAACTTTATTTGGAAAAAACATAGAGGGAAAGAAATGAAATCATTTTATGACAATATTACTATTAGACTCCTATTTTAAAATAAACGGTTGAATACATAGGGGTATTTTGAGAGTTTTAGTAAAAAATTCATTAAATTTAATTTCATTCCTTCCAATTCCTCCCAATTTTGGAGGGAATAAAAATTTGAGATTTTAAGGGAATAAAGAAGAATAAGTGTTCCCTTTTATCTATTCCGTTCCCTCTCACTTAAACTCTCAAACAAGAGAATGAACTTTCCATTCCTTCTATTAAAACTCTCAAACAAGGGAAGGTAAGAATATTTTAAAATTATTCTTTTCATTCTTTTCCATTCCATTCCTTCTTCTCAAACGATGGCTTAATGTTTCAGATTATTAGATTAAATGAATAAATTCACAATCTCCTAAGTCTTAATAGTATAAAATTTTGGGAGAATTGATAATTTAACATAATATCAAAGTTCAAGGTATGGGTTCAATCCTCTGTCACCACCTTACCTCAAATTTAAATTTCCACGTGTTATAAGGATGATAATTCATGTTCATATGTCATATCGACTCATGAGTATTCGACTACATAGGTCGACATGAACATGACATGTTTATTAATCTTGTTAAGATCCATCTCGCTCCTAAGATGACTTATTTATTAAACAGGTTGACACAACACAACTTGCTTAATCTGTTTAAGAAACGAATTGTGTTAGGCTTAACATGACTCATTTGATAAATAGGTCATGTAGTCAAGTTAACATGTTTACCTGACATGAATAACTTGTTATCAATTCTCATATTTTACAAAATGTATAAGTATAAAACTTGATTTCAAACAAAGTTACCAATAATTAAAATATAATTAAAACCATATTTTTGAAGATAAATTGGTAAAATTGACATTTAATTAAACGAGTTAGATGGGTTCAAATGGGTTTCATGTATCAAATTCAGACATATTTATAAAATGAATCATTTCGTGTTAACCTAAATTTGACACAAACCTAAAGCCTAATTGGCTAACTTCTTGTCGTGTTTGTATTATGTTCATGAGTTATGTTAAATACTCCATCTATATGTATCCCTAAAGTTACATATCGTTTGGATACCCTTCCATTGATGCATTGTGATGAGATGTTCGTTAAGTGCCACCTAAACTCAAAATAATGTAGTTTTATAGATTCAAAATTAAAAATTTTAAGAGGCATAATCCAAATTACCCCAAACTAGAAGGATGTAAATTGCATTTTAGTCGAAATATTAACTGACATGGCTGTAATAGGGTTTAAAATGACATAATTTTGATTTTTTTTAAAAAAAAACTACACCATTTTGAGCTTAGTTAGCATTTAATAGGCACCTCATCACAATATATGCATAATGTTAGTCATTAGGGGTATGGATTTAAATTTTGAAACTCTAGGGGGCAAAAGAGATACCCCAAACTTGCAAGGTGAAAATTGCAATTTAGTCTAATTAACCCATAAGTTTAGTTTCATGTGAAAGAACTAAGAAGAAAAATTATGATTTCGGATAAAATTGATAAATTACCGATTTTTCCAAATGTTTTAGCTATTAGGAAAGCTGAATTTAATTATTTAACCATAAATCTACCACTTCTCCTCACTTGTGGCCAAAACTTTCTCTCAATAAATAGAACTTACCAAGTGAGACTTTTAACTTTTTGAACTTAGGACCACCTGCTTTGATGTAATGATAAATTACTAATTATGCCAAAAGTTTAAACTACTAAAAAAATTGTGAATTTAATTATTTAACTATAAATCTAATGTATACAAAGTTTTTATACAACTGAAAAAAAATATTAAAGACAATAGGCAAAATTGGGTGATATTTGATTTAATAATTAGGTGAGGAAGTGCAATTTTTCCTTTCATTTTTAAATATCTGTATGTTAGAGGTATGATTCCAGCTCAAAATCACCTGTCTACAACCATTTAGGATTTTTATAGAGATTTTATTAATATGATGATAGCTTGAAAGATTTTTGGAATGTTTTTATTTTCTTTGATTGTTGATTGAAATATCTCATTTTTGGGCTTGTCCATCTCCCACAAAAGAGGCTAAAGGAGGTTCGACAGAGAGGACATAGATATGGTCCCCACCAGATTACAAGATCAGCCCAGTGGGCCAAATTGATATGGGTTTTTTCTAATTGACACAGCTTCAAAACATTATTCTCTCTCTCTCTCTCTCTCTCTCTCCCCCAAAAAAAAAAAAAAAAAAAAGCATTACATTAATTATAATTCAAGTTCAAAATTTAAATCTGAACTTAATTAGAGATAATTGTGGAGATTATGTCTATTGTAACAATTTTATTGCACCAATCAAATCTGCACTGGCTATGATTCAATATTACTTGTCCTGTAAAACGTACTATATCACCCGATGCTTGGAAACATATTTCTACGCTGGAAACATCACATTATAGAAGGGTTGGAGTTAGAACTTTACGTTGGGGAGCCCAAGTAAACAAAATTAAAAAAAAAAAAAAATTTGCAGATTAGTATTTATTTAGCATTAACAAATAACAACACAAGTCATTTGCATTAAAAAAAAAAAAAATTATAAATATGTTTTTTAGTTTACAAAAAGTAAAAAAATAATACACATGCATACCGCATAGATACACTTGATCTCATAGTGTAGAGTCAGTAGAACGAGATGCCCACAATGTTTATTGGCTTTTGTAACAAATTTTTAATTTTTAGGAGGCCAAGTATAATTAATTTTAATTTCAGTTTAAAAATTTTATTAATAGGTATAATATTTAAAAATCCAGGGGGTCTCCCTATCCTTGGTGTTCTGGGTGATTAGGTATAACAGAATCAGATCTTCCTTCAGTAAAACTTTCCCACCACTTCTCTGCCTCGTCCATCTTATCCAACATGGTACATACAATAGCCTACAAAAGTCAAAAGAACCGTCATAAAGAGAAATCAAATCATTTTTTTTTTCTTCTCAATTTTTTTCTTGTTTTGTTTTGTTTTGTTTGTTTGTTTTGTGTGTGTGTGTGGAGAAAGTAAAGGCTCTTAATAAGAAAACTAGTATGTTATCTACTATGTTATTGTCTGATCATTAATCGGGTTGTCAGCCTGGTAAACCTAACAATAATTGTAGTCAAACTTTTCATTGTCCAATGTAAATGTTATTGAAAATTACCCTAACGCATTTTTAGCGTGATGGTCGTTTTACAAATACAAATTCTTGTGAGGTGGGAGTAGGGGAGATAAATCTTCAGAAGGGAGTTTCACACAAATATATACTTAGATTATGTTAAAATAAAAAAATTTATCTCAGATTAAAAAAAAAATGTTATTGATAATTCACTAAATCTTCTTATAATCTCACCACCATAACTTAAACTTTCGAACAAAGAGTAATTTTGAAAATTTTAGAGTTTATGAAGATTCTTTTTTCATTCTAAAATATCGTTGCAACTTGCAGGTTGAACTTAAGAAATATGGAGTATGGACCACAATCAACCTTGTAAAGAGCATATCGAGCATCTGATGGGTGTTGATGATCCTCGAGACATTTATGAGCTTGTTGATAGTTTCCCTGTATAAGCATATATTAACTCAAATATTTAATATAAATGATAAACTTTAAGGCAAATTACAAATTACACCTCTAAAGTTTGGGAGTGTGAAGATTTTATACTCTGAAATTTTAGAATTTGATTTTATTTCTTAAAGCTTGGGGGTGTTTAAATTTTACACCCTTATGTTTCAAAATTTAAATTTTATACCCTAAATTTTAGGGGTGTTAGAACTTTACTCCATAAAGGTTGGGGGTGTAAAATTCAAAAACCTTTATACTTTGGGGTAAAATCTAAATTTTGAAATAGTATGGTATAAAAAAAGCTCCCAAACACCCCAAAACTTCGGAGTATAAAATTCAAATATTTCCAGAGGTGTAATTTGTAATTTACCCTAAACTTTAATATAAATGATGAAGTTAAGAAAGAAAAAATTAAAATAAGAGAACAAAAAATGCTGAATCTGTCTAATCTGTCCTGGTCAAGTGCTGGAACATTTTTTATTTTTAATGCTTTTAACTTATTTCCCATCACTAGGTTGGATTCAGTTGAGCAGCGCCTTATCTTTTGTTATAATTGCAAGTTACAACTCAGCCAAAACATAATCGAACTAACTAAAGCTAAATTTGGACAAATATTTTTACTTAGAGGATGTAGCTGCTGAAGTATGCTGAGCCCTCAAGGATCACATACAATCATTTTGAGATCCAATATGCCCCGGAAAAGGAAGCATATCAAAGTGATTTGCTAGTCAATGTGAAAGGCAGTATAAACCCCCGTGAATGGAGTTAGATAATTTAGATCACATTCAGGGTACTGATCAGAGTTGCTAGGCCAAATCTATAATGCTAATTTCAGCTTATCTGTTGAGAATCCATTCGAGTATGAAAGAAAGATACATTGATAAGATGCTAAATTCAGCATATTAAACCCCAACTCTGTCAGATTCTAATTGAATGTTGGGACTTGGAAGATGGAGGTGCAGAACATTGTGGGTACTCAGAGCAGAAGATGATTTCATAATATCAAGGTCCCCCGGACCCCCTAGTCAAAAAGTTAGGCGAAAATGGAAGAGTTGTTTGAAAGAGATAAGAAAGTGAAGATTAGTGATTTCATTGTGCCTCTAATACACTAAAGTCTCCCAATTTTTTGTTCATTAAATTTTACTTGTTTCTTTCATTGTTTACCGTTCATTCCCCAACAAAAATTTGTTGCTGAGTTTGAGCAGTTGAAGAATGGTATATGGTATCAGTATGCTTCAAATTTGCAGTGTTGAGAAGCTTTTGTCTCCACCAGGGGTCAGAAGGAAGTGACATACCTTAAAGATGAGAATTTCTGCTAATATTATAGCCAAATAGTAATCAGATTCAGAATAACCACATTCCTCAATTGCTTTTCGCAGTAGTTCCTCAGCCTCATTACCCTTCCCTGATTTCAGTAGCCGCATTGCCTCATTCTGCAAACATAATAGCAAATAAATACAATACAGCATGCAGTGATGAAGTTATAAATTTTGCTAGGGAGGCCGAACTATGATATTGATAAACCAGGTCAAAATAAATAATGACACATACAAACACAATTATAAATAATTGTTGGTCGGAGTAAGTCATAATTCATGTGTATGTTTGATTTTACACTTACTAACCATTTTTCTTAAAAATCCGTAGGGTTTACCAATTGAAATGATACTGAGAAATGGTGCAGCCCTATCCTTGGTGCAAATCTAATTTCAAATGGAGGAATTTCAATGACTTTCAGAAGTAGAGAGAAATTTACACAAATATATGGTACAAACTGAGTTCTATGTCATTGTACGTAGTTTCAATGTTATGCAGATTATTCACAGGATATGTATTCTTAGAGTGTAAAGAAGAGGACCTTATAAAGGGTATTGGCTTGTTCCAATGAAGGCGTTTTAGGAAAGCCGAGAGAGTTCAACTCAACTTGGGAGGCAAGGTAAATACCCACATCCAACAATGACTTTAGTGCATCCTTCCCACCCCTTGGGAATGCTGATACCCTAAGAGATAGAGTTTTCTTCTTAGTTATGGGACTGAAGGCATGTCCTATCAGGTGGATTCTGGAAGCATTAGAAAGTGAAAGAGAAGAATGACCAAAGCTAAAATGTGGCTTCGTGGCCCTTGTGGTGCTCACCGTGAAAGGAATTCGTTGGGCTAGAGAGGGCAATGGGCCATAGTTGAGGCAAAGAGTAGATTCCATGTAAGGTTTGTGATATTAGACAAGATATAGCAGGCTAGAATTTGAAGGTTTAAGGTTATAACATTAATATACATATTTATATATATATATATATATATATGCATAATACTGATCATACCTGAAAATGCAAAGATATACAGAAAAAAAAGCAATCTGGGGTGAAGCAAGGTATCACCGCATTGCTTTGATATGAAGTTGCAGTGATAAGGTGTCTTTCCCATTATCTTTGTACTGTCAATTCCATTCATGTACGTACTAGAAAACGTGTTACACGTGCATGCCTGAGAATCTAAGTTGGAGAGCTCTTAAATCACTGTAAACATTAGGTAACCCTTTCAACATTCATTGGCTAAAGATATTTCAGTCTTTATGAAGGAATATTTGGTAGCAAACCATGTCTTCCTTTTTTTCCCTCCCCCTTCAGTTGATAGATGGCAATTCGCATAATACTTTGCTCCAAGCACGATAATTCCCTATGAAAATATTTTTTTTTAAAAAGTTCTTGCTTCTTATGTAGGTAAGGAACTGGACCGAACCTCCATAAGAAGACTTGGAATAACTTCATTCTTAGCTTTATTAACTAGTTCAACTGATTTGCACGATCACTTTTTCCTACTCTCTTTTACACAAACTTCTCTTCCACTTGTTTTTGAAAAAAGCATTCATCTAATATGTGCATCATCTAGATAAGGCAATAACAAAAGTACCCTTGAAGAGACAAACTTCAATCTCGATGATGACAAATTTTTTCGATTATTTCACTGGAAAAAATAAACACATAGCAATTGTGGCAACTGCAGCGCCCCTTGTCATCTTTGGCAGTATTTTAGCTGGATGGGCTTTAGCAAATCGTTCTTGCAAAAAAAGAAAACCTATGATTAAGCGTTTTACTAGCAAGACTTTGAACCTTGCGACTCTCCACGGAGGCAAACTAGCCTACCAGAAATTGGTTGATTATCATGATGCTCAAGTGGATGCAGAAGCACTGCGTAGAGCTGAGACAGACTTAGATCGTTTACTTGAAGAGGAACAACTTGATTTTTATATGCTGCAGGTTAGGCATTTTTAGATTTCCACCATGCAATATATTTTAGAAAAATTCCTGCTGTTGATAAAAATTTTCATTTATATGTTGATGTAGTTTCTTCTATAAATCAATAAACAGAAATGAAAGAGAAGTACTTGCATGGATGCTTTCTTTTAAAGCTTAAACTTGTTCCACAGATGGATTTAACATCTTTCTGTCTTTCCATTAATGAAGCAGCGAGCGGTGGCAAAGCTGGAAATGAGCGGAAAAGAAGAACATGCAGTGGCAAAATTGGAGAAGGCATTGGAGAAGATGAAGGAGGAAAATAAACAACTTGAAGCCTATGAAACCGATATGTTGCTTGTGGAGATGCTCATCTACAAGGTCTTTATTTCTTATCCTCCCAGCTTCTTCACACAAAAAGCCGTTTAACTTACATTTCTATCTCTAGATCTAACATTTTCTAGAGCAAGCTGATGACGTTTAGAATATGACCAAATGCTATTTCATTAGTAGAAAAATAACTCATTCGTTAAAATGCTTGGGTACACATGAATAAATTATTTGTAATTCTTTAAAGTCAAAATTGCACTTGCTATTTGTATGAAAATATATTGGGAAAAATTAACAGATGCCATAAAAGTATTAGTTTAGGAAATATTTTTAGAAATTTTTTATGAAAAAAGAAAAAAAGAAATTATAAGTGTTTATATTTTTCCATGAAAGTGATATCAAAATCAAAGCTTTCTTAAAATGGTCCATTAACAAATACCCTAAGAGCATGTATTAATTAGACCCAAATATATTGGCTAGCCTAGACAAATCTCAAGTATTGTTGATGTGAATTACTATAATATTTTGAGATTAAAAGTCTTGCTTCTTTATTTCTCCTTTCTTTCTTTTTTTCAACTTTATTTTCTTTTTATAGTTTTTAAACTTTAAAAGACATCAATAAAATGGAAAGATTTTCTTTCTTATGTATAAACTAAGTTTGACATTAAAAAGAAACAATCCTCTATTAGTTATGGCATAAATAAAAAAGAAATGTATCCATTTATAAGATGGAAAAGAAGGGACATTGATTAGCAAACAAATTAGGTAGGTTTACAGTTAGCAAAACATAAATAGACTAATTTAAGGATATATGATAGATTTGAGTGAAATTTCGTGATTAGAAGAACCACTTTATATTTCTTTTTTATATAAGATAGAAATTCTACTCTAGCATAATCTAAGTGTATATATGTGTGAAACTTCCTCCTAGAAATTTGAACTCCGGACCTTACTTCTCACACACTACAGACACTTATACTTGTGGAGTGACCATCACGTCAGTTTTAGTTTTATTTATTTATTTATTTTTTGCCTCCTTTCTCCTTGGGATGTAAAAGTTTTCTCATTTAGTTGTTTGATATCAAATCTAACACATGATTTTTTTTTTTTGACATATCTGTAGGGAGATTTTGAGAAGGCCAATAAATGTGAATGCCTGAAACATGAAGAGATTTCTGACGCACGACGTCCACTATATAAGGTGCGGATACCTCTTCTGATTTCTTGAAAATAAAGTAATGTAGTTAAAACTTTTGATTTTGTATAGAAGTAGAGTTAAAATAAGAAATTTCAACAACAAACAAGATTAAGGTAATGAAAAAGATAACGGGATTGAAGTTATAAAAAAAATCAAATATGAATTTCTAGGCTCATAGAGTTCAATAAATATTCAAATCTAAAATTTCATGAATAAATAAAAGGCGGCTTACAATGACTCAAATGAGGCTATTTATTATTGCCTTTGGTAAGGCTAAAATCCTAACCCTTTATTTTATATATAACGCAGTTCTAACCATTGCAACTTTATTCAAAGTTACATGTTGGTCACATGAATTTTTAAACTACTAAAGACGTTATAATAAAGATAAATTATCAGGAGCTGATACCATAGGTTAAAACTATCTCGCAAAAAAAAAAAAAAAAAAAAAAACCCTAAAGACATTATAATAAATAAAACATAACATATAAAAATAAATGAGATTGTACTAATGGGTCATATTTTTTTGGGGGCTAAAAGTTTCTTGCAAAAGTTTTATCCAAGTTGGGGAAGAACTCGTCTTCAAGTTCAAACCATCCCTATGATGTCATGGATGGACAATCAACTCTTTCCATCCTATTCTCCTCTGCAAGGCAAGACAAATCAATATGTTACTCATCAATCTTTTTTCACTTATAATAAATCTTGCTGAATGAATTATGATTCTTGACTTGACAAATTCTAATTATTAACTCCTTTCACCATTATGGGATTTGTGAAGAAAATACAAAAGAGGAATCCCTGCATACATCTATAAATATCTGATTATCCTTTACAAAGTTAACCAAACATCACTCTTTCATTCCTCTTGTTCCCCTTTACAAATTCCAATTCTAAAAAATCTTCCCAAAAAGGATCAAGAACGTTCTCCATTAATTTTCCAAAGTAAATTAACTTAATCAGTATGGAATTTGAGAGAAACTCTACAAACCCAATGAAATCATACCGTTGCATGTGTTCAAGCTCTAAAGAATTGAAACTCCATTCATCAACAGAGAACATTTCCTGAAAAGAAAAAGCGTTATTATCGGTGTGGGTTGTGGGCGCACCTTCTATGCATATGCATTTATCTTCATCAAGCCCAATCTTGTCTCCTTGACTATGCTTCTAGGGATAGTCATCATAAACAAGTGGAGAATCCCAATCTATGGGGAAAACTCTTTCCAAAGTTTAATCCTTCAATTTGATTGCACACATCAACTAATCCTCCAATTTGTCTTGTGCCTAATATATGTTCTACAATTTCAAGCATCGTGGAAGGAGTTTCATCTTTTATATTATTGTTCTCATCCTTGAGACCAACTTCTAGTATGTCCAAGGGTTAACAATTGCCTTCTGGAATCTACAAATAGGTTCTTGATAGTTCTCATCATTGAAGAATCACTAAAGAACTTGTACAACTCACGTCAAATCTTCGATCATTCGCCTCATCTCAACCATCATCTATTATCCTTGATCTCCTTTACCCCCACAACAAGCCTTAGTTTAAAGTTTCAACAGTTGACTCAAAATGAATTTTGTGGCTTAGCTCTAAGATTTTTCACTTTGATACCACCTAATTAATGCAGGGATGAGAACCAAGATTAAGGCAAAGAAAAACATAATAAGATTGATGTCGAAACAATTAAATATTAGTTTTTTTGGGTCGAAAAGTTCAAGAAACGTTCAAATATGAAATTTCCTGAAATAGATAGCAAAAGACTACCACAATGACTCAAAAGAGGCTATTTATAATAGCCTTTAGTAACCCTAGAATTTTATCCCTCCATTTTACATATAACAATTAAATTCTAATGATCTATCTTCATTAAAAGTCACATGCCTAAAAAATGTCAGTCAATAACAATAAAATAACTTAACATTGATCAATGCACTTTGGCATTCATTAACTCCACTCTTACTATTTTACAATTAAGGAAAATGCTAACAGATGCCCTTCGAACAATAATTAATAATCTATTTAAAGAAAGTTTTTATGGAAAAAGAAAAAAAAACAATTAATGTTTTGACAGGTATTTTCATTTCTCATTAAAATTGTGTAAAAAGTTTCCTAAAATGTATTGTTAACTATTGTCTTAAAGGCACCTGTTAGCATGACTTAAGCAAATTAAGTCACAACTCCAAAATATAGGCCAAATGTTGACTTCTATATTAATTGCATACAGAATTAAAAAGGTGATAAATTATAAATTTTTATTTTTATTTATGATAATTTAATCAATATCAGACTCAACATAGTTTGTTGGGGGCACTACAAAACAATATGAGGCCTTGACAAATGATTTCAAGAACATGGTTATTAGGAACCCGATCTTAAGATCATAAGATCCTACATCCTTAATACCTCATGAATCTCTCTAGGATTTGTACTAAAGTGGTATCTATGTAGGATCTCAATTTGGATCTTAAGATCTTATAGGATGGCAATCCCATAGCAATACTAAAGTTACTATGCTTCGAAGGAAAATTCAATTTTTTTTTAAACTTATTTCGGGCATCCAAATAGAGCCCAAAGCCCCCAAACTAATTAAAAAACATAATAAACAGATCAACCTAGCGGCCCCAGGCCAAATTGATAATAAAAAAAACAATATACGTAACAAAAATGCAAAAAAATGCAAAAAAAATGCAAAAAAAAAAACCAAAGTCTCACCTCACCTTAATCTAATTCAAAAAAAAAAAATCACAAAAGACGGAAGAAAAGAGAAGAGACTAGAGAGAAAAGGGCGAGTGCGAGAAGGATAAAGAAGTTCATGTTATTAGTGATGAATTTGATTTTGGTTATGCCAATGAAAATAAAGTAAATGAACCTCCAAATGCAACATTAAGATATTTTGATGATTATCTAGTGGATGATGTGAGCCATGTGATTGCTGCTAATAAAGATGAAAATGTTGTTTATAATGATCAACTCTACTTTGAGGAACCAAGTCAAAGTAACCAAAACTTTGGTCTTGATGATTGAGTGTGTTTGTGGTGATGTTTGAAACATTGTTATTTTCTTTGTGTTGTTTATGTTAGACATATGTATGTTTGTGGTGTTAGAACTTAGAACTTGATATTTGTTTATATATTTGTAATTTGGTACTTTGCCTTTTATTAGTAATTTGTGTAAAAAATTACTTTTGTTCAATATTTCTTTAACATATATTATGAATTAGAAGTATAGGTATTTTTTTAATATATTTTTTTAATCGAAAAGTAGGACCTTGCAATCCTCGTGTTGATCCTACGATCCGATCCTAGACTCTCTCACAGATCTTGTGTAGGATTTTGATCTTGATCTTGATAACATTGGTCAGGAATTTAAATAGAGGATATTTTGATACCAAAAATTGGAAAATTCTTACTTTATATTGTACTAGCAATGTAAACTTACAAAGTTGTACATATTTGCAAAAAATATATAATATTGTACAACTTTGTACACGTTTTGTATGTCTACAATGTAAATTTATATTTCTAATACAATATAAACCTATAAAAGTCCCGCCAAATAATTGAATGTTAGATTAGATTAGAAGAGTGTGGCTACCTAATTATAACTTCGCTAATTCTTTCAAAGTATAACGTAGATGTAACTAATTCTTTCTTAGGTTTTGACAAAGCTTATGTGAATAAGTTACTATGATAAGTGACATATTCCTTTTTTTTTTTAATTTTTTATTATTATATATATATTTTGAGATAAGGTAAATCACATGTTAGCAATGACAATATGCAACTTCCATGTGTAAAGGTTTGGGCACGTAATTCACTTGGCTTTGATCAAAAAACATGTATAGCGAGGATGAATTATTTGTCAAGGCTCTTGAAACTCAACTAACACTTTTTGGTATTTCTAATGGAGATGTTCAAATCCCCATTTTCTATTGTAATTTTCAAATTATTTTAAAAAGAGAGTAAAAAATCTATTTATGAAAATAAAAGGCTACTTATTTATGAACATAAAAAACGATTAATTGATATTGACATATGTGCTGTTTGTTAAAAAAAAAATAAAAACACGCAGGCTATTATTCACATCATGTTAGATCGCTCCAAGGGCAAGGAAGAAGCCAAAAAATGTTGGGAAGATTTTATGGAGATTCAAAGACACTTTGAATGGCCACCTTGTTCGAATGAAATCCAAGCCCACAAAGTTATTACTGATTTCAATGAGTTTGAGAGGGAAGTAAAGTTGATTAAAGTTGATATCGCCAAGGCACACGCAAAGAAAACACAGGCCTAGTAATGGAGGGTATTTGTATTTCACCAAGTGTAAATAAAATAACAAGGGATGTGGGACTAGGGTCGGTGGAGTACTCCATATTTATATTTCATCCCATCCCTTTTTTTTTTTTTTTTAATAAATCTTTTGAACTTTCCTCTCTCCTCCTTGGATAGGGTCGGTGAATATGAAATTTGAAAGATTTATGGCATCCATCTTCTTTGTAATTCGACTGGCGTTTGAACTATTGTAGATTTGCAAGTACTACTATAGTAATGAAATACATCTTTTTTAATTTGCTTTATGTTTTCAACACCCTCGAATCTGTCCAAGAAGATTGTAAACACAAAAATCTCAAGTTTGAAAATCAAACAATTGACAATGTTTCACAAGTGTAATTTGTATTGATGAATTTGTAGGTATAATTCTCTATGTTTAGATTCTAATACAATAGAATAATCCCCTAATTCAATCTCCTTAGAAAAGTCTTCAATTCAAGTATTGTGTCGATGTAGTCTTGACTCGAACACAAGATGTCCTCCACTTGGATTGGAAAGTGGCTTGAAAGATGTTTGGAATGAAATTGCGATGAATCTATAGTTGTGCGCTAGTTAGGGATTTCTTGTTCTTCGCGTTCTTCGTGGGTTCTTCGAATTTTATTGATCTTCGAAGATTTGTGGTGAAAGTTCTTCGAGGCCTTAGAGCTTGAATCCAATGAAGCTTCGAAGGATTAAAGTCTTTGAAGTTTTTGAAGGTTTTGAAGCTTGATTCCAGTAGAACTTTAAGACTTGGAAGAATGATTTGGATGAATGTTCTTCGTCTTCGAAGATTTGTAGTGAAAGTTCTTTGGGATTTTAAAGGCTTAGATCCATAGAGCTTTACTAATTTGTAGTCTCTTAGTGTTTATGGAGGCTTTTGAGCTTGATTCCAATGAGCTTTGAGATCTAGAAGGATGACTTGAATGCTTTTGCTTCGAATGTTCTTCGTATTCGAAAGTTGAAGTTTTTGGAGGCTTTGGAGCTTGATTCCGGCAGAGTTTCAAGACTTCTGAATGTTTCTGAATCCCCCATAAGACTGAGAAGGGTCTCTATTTATAGGAGTACTGGGGAGGTGTGATAACACATGATTGGCTATCATTAATGACATGTGTCATAGTTTAAATGGATGGACTTTATGTCTTGTTTTCCAAGGGATATATGACATTATTTAATTAGCCATAGTGCTTTAATTTAAAATAACACATGACAACTTTTAATTAGACTGCTTATGTCATTTAAATTAACATGTGCTAACATTTGATTGGTTCTCAAGTATTCTTTGTAATTTTTATTCTTTGACACTTGGAATATTGTCATTGGTCTCTGAATAATGATAGTGACACCTACTAAATAATACGTGACTTCTTGTAATTAGCTGCTTTAAATGTACTACATGAATTTAGTAGTCTAACGTGCCAATTTGTGATTGGTAGAAAATTTCACTCTCTACAAATGCCTCGTTGAGATTTGTTCATGTATACAATCTTTGAGTCTGGTGAGCGAGCGAGTCTCAAAATTTGAATTTGATGCTTCAGTCTTGGACTTTGCCTATACTTTCTTGAATGTTTTTTTAGACCCCACTTTTTTTCTTTGGGTCCAAGTCCATTGGAATAATGGTTTGAAAGTTCGCAAAATCACGCGATGGGCCTTGTCGTAGTTTGTAAACTTACTGGTCTTGATAGGAGTAAATAAACTTCAGCCATTTGCTGTATAATCCTTCACGTGACGTTTAAAAATGGGCCCACGTGATGTTTTTTTCAGTAAGCTTAAAGGCCGAATCAATTAAGGTCCGCACGTGCAGGCACTGCTTCACGTTGCTGGTTGGGCCTCTAAATATCATTGTGTGGATCACACTCCAAGGAAGAGGCGGTGGACTTTTTTTTTTTTTTTTTTTTTACCGCCTCTTAGCAATTGCTAGGGCGTTTAGTCACCTATAAAAGGAGAAATAGGGCCCACACTCTATTCACTTAGCCGCAACATAGCACAGGTATTGTTCTGTTCATTCACTTTTTCTTACGAAGCTTTAAACCTTCAGTCTTTTGTTCTTTCTTTCAATAAGAATACTAGCACAACCATAGTTTTCAATAATTGTGAGGTAGTATATTTTAGAGCCACTGCGTGGAGATTAACTTAATGCCTCCCTTTATCTTGTTTTCAGGTCTCATGAAATTAATTATTATTATTATTTTTTTGGCAGCACGCAGTACCTACAGCAACGACAGAATTTGTGAGTCCACACTTTAATTGGAAACCTGGGTTCCTATTAACGGCCTTAAGAGGAAACAACGAAACTATTTCTTTTACTTTTGAGCAAGTGTCGCTCATGCTATCGCGGGATTATTCTTATCATGACTCTTGTTATTGCTCGTGCTTAGCTCTATTTTCTGATCCACTCTTGTTATTGCTCTTTGGCAATTCTCCTTGCAACTTGTCTCTAGATAAGGTCTTGCTTCTTTGTCCAGGATGAAAACTATCATCTTGAAGGTCCGCTTGGGTAGCGGAGTAGTGATCTTCCCATGCTCAAGTGGACAACTTATTTTAATACCCCTTGGGTAGCAGGGTGGTGATCGTAGCAGGCAGGGTGGTGATCTTCCCATGCTCAAGGATGAAAACTATCTTCTTGAATATCTCTTGGGTAGCAGAGTGGTGATCTTCCCATGCTCAAGTGGACAAATTTATTTTGATGCCCCCTTAGGTATCAGGGTGGTGATCTTCCCATGCTCAAGGATGAAAACTATCTTCGTGAAAGTCCTCTCGATAAGGTCTTGCTTCTTTGTCTAGGATGAAAACTATCATCTTGAAGGTCCGCTTGGGTAGCAAGGTGGTGATCTTCCCATGCTCAAGTGGACAATTTATTTTGGTGCCCCCTTGGGTAGCAGGGTGGTGATCTTCCCATGCTCACGGATGAAAACTATCTTCTTGAATGTTCGCTACGTCATCAAGGCTCCTTCAGAGATACAAAGTGACATGTCCCAAACTTCGAAGGCGCAAGGAGATGCCAACATGACTTTGAAGCTGAGAGATGACATGATGAAGAATTTAAAGATGTGAGAAGACGTCACTAAGACTTTGAAGATGAGCGATGCCATCAAGACTTTAGAGGTGCGAGGTGATACAATTTAGACAAGTGGTGATGCAATCCAAGCTTTAAAGATGTGAGGTGATGCGATACAACCTAGAAGAAAGGCTATGCAATCCAGGTGTGATGCGGCGTAGACTTTAAAGATGCAATGTGATGCAACCCAAAAGAGAGGCAAAGTTGTGCAGACTTTAGGGATGCGAACTTAGAAGAGAAGTGATGCAAGTTGACACAACTCAAAGGAGAGGTGGTGTGATTGTAAGCTTCGCCCTTCCAACCAAAGAGCTTTTGATAGCAAATTGATAGTCTATGGTGGAATTCTTCAAGCGTGGTGAGTTCTTTTTTTTACATGTGACTGAACTTAGCATGAGATACCAAGTTGCCTACCTACCCATGAAGGATCAAGTCATTACGTAGTTCAAGAGAAAATGGTTTTTTTTTGCTCTAACTTTTTCTTAGGTCACCTTTTTTTCAAGGTTTTCAACCTAACGAGCTTCCTTTTTTTTTTTTTTTTTTTTTTGGTGGTGAACACATTCAAAGGTTCGGGGAAGGTATCATGCACCTTTAAAGTGCCAAGGTGGGGAGTTTAAGCTCTTACCAAGGAGAAATCTTGAATTTCATGTGTAGGAGTGCTTAAGGAGCCTCCCGTCAATAGGATTGATCCTCGCGTCATCACCATCAATTATCTTGTAGACTTCTTGTACTTCATCAAATGTAGTTTGCCCCATATCTTCCAATGTTGGTGGAGCCTCCTCAATTTCTCGATGATCTTGAACATGTGACTGAGTATTGTATATGATTGTTCACATTTTAACTTAGAGTGAACCTTCTGTGGTAACATCAAGAATAGACTTACGCTTTATGTATGAGGGGATGCAACTATGAATCTTGCTGACAATACTTTCATCTCCTTGGTCTTTAGCCTTTATTTGATCTTGAGAACAACCAATGATAGATGCTTTTGTCGTCCCTAACCAATCGAAGGCTGACCTATGTATAAGAGCATTTTGGTTTTGTGTTGGGTGAGCAACACTTAACCTTTTGAATGTTGAAATTCGTGATGGTGCTTGAAGCCTTAATGCGATTAAACATTGAAATTCGTGGTGGAAATTTTGCCTCTTCTTAATTCAAGCCATTTGTAGCTTTCATTATGTTAGGCATGTAATTGAGTGGAGTGATATGCTTGGGACTTGGCTTTGAATTGTCTTCCTTATCATGGATTCCATAACAAGAGACCATATGAATGGTTTCCATTGAATCATTTTGAGGGAGCCTTTGTGGGAATAAGTCTAGTAGAGTGACGTGATTCTTGAACTTTTTAGGCAACAAATTATCATATTGCACCTAGGCCTTTGTGGTTCCTTCTTTGATTGCATATGAGGCTTGTTTTCTGGTCCTCTTGATTTCTGGGAAACTAAATTTCAGAGAAGCACTCCTTGCTTTAGAGTTGGCAGTAAATCGTTTAGTGACCCACATGCAACAGTTGTATGGTTTGCTTTAGCTACTTCATCATAGTCTAGATCAATCTTCTTTTCTTTGGCAAGCTTTATGATGATTTCTTTAAGCACAAAGCACTTTTGGACTGGGTGGCTGATGATGTGGTGATATTTGCAATAGTTAGGGTTATCAACTTTCTCCATCTCTTCTAGTCGCTTGCATTCTGGCAATTCGATTACATTTTTTTGAAGTAGTTGTTCTAACATGTTTGGCACATCCTCATTTGGAAATGGATAAACTTTCTGCTCTCTTTCCTTAAAAGTTGAACAACGCACGCCATTCTTTTGCCACCTATCAAGTCTATTGTCCTTTTCTTTTGCATCTCCTCTTGAAATCTTGACTAAGGCAGTGATAACAGCCACAGAATCTTTAAAGGTGTCATTCTTCTTCACTTCTTTTCTGTCTTTCCTCTCCTCAAGTGCAAGAGAATTCACGTTGCCATGATTAGAGATACTTAACTCCATGTCATGTACACGAGTCGCTAGTTCTTCCAATGTTCGGGGTTTTATCCCTTGAAGGATGTAGAGAAGTCCCCAATGCATACCTTGAATGCACATCGCCACAGCATATATTTCAGAAATCCTATCTGTGCAATCCAAACTTAAGGAGTGCCATCAGTTAATATAACTAACAACGGGCTCATCTGTCCACTGCCTGGTACTAGTAAGCTCCAACATACTCACCATGCGGTGTGTGCTATAAAATCAATTAAGAAACTTTCTTTCAAGTTGCTCCCAACTATCAATTGACTCAAGCTCCAAGTTTGTGTACCAATCAAAGGCACTTTCTTTGAGAGAACGAACAAATTGCTTTGTGAAGAGGTCTCCTTGAGTTCCAACATTTTCATAAGTTTCCACAAAATGAGTAATGTGTTGCTTGGGATTGACTTTGCCATCAAACTGCATGAATTTAGGAGGTTGATACCCATTGGGCATTCTCATGTTGTCAACACGCTTTGTGTAGGGCTTTAAGTACATAAGAGAAATTGTAGAAGAACCTCTATATTGTGCTCGAATGGTGTTTGTTATCATATCTTGGAGTTTTTGAATAGATAATGAAACAACTGAAGTAGATTTTTCCTGCTGAAGGGTGTCTTCAGTTCCTTTCCCTTTGTCTTCCTTTGTGGGGATGAAGTCCTGTGAGGACTTAAGACCTTAGCTTGATTCATTAGAGTCTTTTACTTCTAGCTTGTTCATTAAGGTTGCAATTTGAAGGTCCCTATCTTCGAGTGCTTTTGTAAGAAGGATGATATTTTGCTCCATTTCAACCATCTTTTCCTCTACAATAGAGATGTTAGTCATCATGATTGACACGACTTCAGAGGCTGATTGAGGAGAAAGTAAGTCCATGTGAACAAAGGGAAACTCATCTCTTGGATTTCCTACGATATATGAGGAATTGCGTGAACAACATCTTGTGAAGGAAGAAAGGGGTTTGCCCCCAGACTTGAGGTGCTCTAAGTTTGATAGCTCTTTGTTGAAAATCTTCTCGCTTGCAAGACAATCCAAGGAGATGACTGTCTGGACCTTGGTTTCTTCAATTGATTGAAATTGAAGTTGATTAAGAGCTTTAGATTTGCCATAGGCAATTGTACTAGAATAGTTGTCAGTGATAGAAGCATCGAAATGAGAGGTAGAAAGGTCCCACCGGGCATGCCAAATTTGTAAACACAAAAATCTCAAGTTTGAAAATCAAACAATTGACAATGTTTCACAAGTGTAAATTTGTATTGATGAATTTGTAGGTACAATTCTCTATGTTTAGATTCTAATACAATAGAATGATCCCCTGATTTGATCTCCTTAGAAAAGTCTTCACTTCAAGTATTATGTTGATGTAGTCTTGACTCGAACACAAGATGTCCTCCACTTGGATTGGAAAGTGGCTTGAAAGATCTTTGGAATGAAATTGCGATGAATCTCTGGCTATACACTTGTTAAGGATTTCTTGTTCTTTGTGTTTTTCGTGGGTTCTTTGAATATTATTGATCTTCGAAGATTTGTGGTGGAAGTTCTTCGAGGCCTTAGAGCTTGAATCCGATGAAGCTTCGATGGATTAAAGTCTTTGAAGTTTCTGGAGGCTTTGAAGCTCAATTCCAGTAGAACTTTAAGACTTGGAAGAATGATTTGGATAAATGTTCTTCGTGTTCGAAGATTTATACTGAAAGTTCTTTGGGGGTTTTGGAGACTTGGATCCATAGAGCTTCGCTAATTTGTAGTCTCTTAGTGTTTATGGAGGCTTTTGAGCTTGATTCCAATGAGCTTTGAGATCTAGAAGGATGACTTGAATGCTTTTGCTTCGAATGTTCTTTGTATTTGAAGGTTGAAGCTCTTGATGTTCTTGGAGGCTTTGGAGCTTGATTCCGGCAGAGCTTCAAGACTTCTAAATGTTTCTGAATCTCCCATAAGACTGAGAATGGTCTCTATTTATAGGAGTCCTGGGGAGGTGTGATAACACATGATTGGCTATCATTAATGACATGTGTCATAATTTAAATGGATGGACTTTATGTCTTGTTCTCCAAGGGACACATGCCATTATTTGATTAGCCATAGTGCTTTAATTTAAAATAACACATGGCAGTTTTTAATTAAACTGTTTATGTCATTTAAATTAACATGTGCTAACATTTGATTGGTTCTCAAGTATTCTTTTTAATTTTTATTCTTTGACACTTGAAATATTGTCATTAGTCTCTGAATAATGATAGTGACACCCATTAAATAATACGTGGCTTCTTGTAATTAGCCGCTTTAAATGTACTACATGAACTTAGTGGTCTGACGTGGCAATTTGTGATTGGTAGAAAATTTCACTCTCTACAAAGATATCAAGCTCCTGAGATTTCAGGGAACTGAAAATGGAAGTAAAGTAGAAATTCTTCAATTATATAGACTAGTTCATGGTAGTTCCATATTTGTTTCGTTATCATTTCAACTATCGTAGAATTACAATCTCCCTACACCCACACCACCTCCGATCTGCCATCACCCAACGATGATGCTCCAACAACCGGCTGTGCACTTTAGCCACCCACCTTTGTTAATTAGATCAGGTAAAATTTTGATATCCCTTTCTTTAATTGAATTTTCCCCCCTTCCTTGATATAGATCTTTGGTAACTGTAGTTGGGTAAGGGCCTTTCTCATTTCGATTTCTCTCTCTAATGTCTTTTTTTATTTTTTATTTTTTTGCTGAAACCCTCTAGGTCTTGTTTTGTTTCAATTTTGATCCTTTTGATAACTGGGTTTTATTATGGACTGTAAATCTTGATAATTTTTCTTGGGTTTGAAAATTGGGGTTGTTGGGTATGGCCGAATGTGCTGTGATTGAATGAAAATTTCCCTGCAGACTACAGTTGACAAAATTACTAAGAGTAAATTCCAAATTTCAAAACATTGACAAAATCTTTTATTTTTAAGTTATATGCTGATCAAATTTTATATAAAAGTTAGACAACTATCTTTGGAAGGCATGACTGATTTGAATGCCTAATGTAAATTCTCTGTTGAATTTAACGCCATATGCAATTTTTTTTCTTTCCTTGATTTCTTGTTTTTGTCCAATTGGTGCTCCCTGTTGTGTTTATCAATTTACAACAATTTAGAGGAACTCATGCCTTAGCCAATCTATGAATCTTACTTTGTGCACATGTCTTGGCCAATCTGTTCAGAGGTTGTGTTTTTTTTTTTTTAGTAGACAAAGGTTGTGATGTTGATTTAATTGCAGCAATAGAGTTTGGAGGTAAAAAAAAAAAAAAGTAAAAAAGCCAAATTGAGCAACTATATTTGACTTAGGAGAGAATTTGATGTCACTGACAACTGACTTCTAATGGTCTTTCTATTAGTGAGAAAAAGCAGTTGTGCCTTCTAAAATATGAGAAATTGAACAAAGATTTTATTTCCTTAAAGCTGCTGCAGAACTCAATTAGTCCTACTTGCTTCATTGCTTTTGGAAAGATATTACTATCATGTACTGTGACTATAAATTCATAGCAATTGATATATACTGTGATTTCTTGTTTTGTGTTTCAGGCCTTAGGTTTTGTGGTGAGTGAAGCAAAGAAAATAAGATCATACTCATATTGTTATAAACTAACAACTATGGTGCATATGGTGGCAAAGCATAAGTGTTAAGTATAAAAGTGATCTTGCAGGTGAAGATGGAGAAACTTCGCAAAAGTTGAGCAAGCATTTGTAACCCTTAGTAGGAAGTATTATATGTATTTGATTTGTAGATTGCTTTCTTTGTTGAAATTGTGAACCTTGAATGGTCTCGTGTTGAATTTCTTTTGCAACTTTTGTATAAGTGATAAGAGGTTCTTATGAATTTAACAAGCGAGATTTTTGGTAGTAACTTCTATAAGCTCTGAGGTCTCTTTGTAATTGAGTCTAGTTGTGGTTGGTGCTGGTCCTTTTGTTTTTCCTTGCTTCTGAATCTGTTGTGTTGGCCGGTTTTGTATTGTTTCTTTGCTGCTGAATGAATTTCAGTCATATCTCAAAAAAAATAAAAAATAAAAAAATTTGTTGTTTCCATTCATGATTTGCATGGAGAATTTTTCTTTTTATGATCTTTTGCTTCAAAACAAGCTATGAACCTGAAATGTATCCTAATTCCATATATTCAAATGTACAAAGTATACTCAAAACAGTATTACACCATTACCAAACCAATTGGTATATAAATAATCATTAGAGCATTTGTTCATAACTTATGTCAAAGATTACAAAACATGATTCTAAATTAGAAAAACAGCATCCTAAGCTAGAAAAATGGCTCGACTATGTACACCATCCTATGTGCTCTACTTGCAACACTTATACAATATATATGCTAAAGAAGTTATAAGAAAACCACTTAAAGACTAATTTCATAGATATTTGGCTTGACTAGTAGAGATTTGAGTTCAACTGTAAATAGGCAGTCATGCAAAGATGGATCCGATCAATACCAAGAGGATTCCTCGAGTAATCCAGTTCTTGCAAATACAAAACTAGACCACAAGAAGAGATGATAAGAGCACCTTCTGTAAGCCTTATTATTTGACAAGTGATACAAACTGTATTTTTTATTTTTTATTTTATTTTTTTGAGAATAAATGGCAGAAATTTTATTCAAAACAAAGCAAACTTTACACAAGGAGCAAACTTGCTCAGTACAATATGAGACACCTCTGATTGAATGGCTTTTGAAACAATATCAAATCTCTAGCATACAAGACATGTTCTAGAGCAGATATAATATCTTCCTAGTCTACCATATATTTGCCTATCTATATTAAGAAGGAAAGGGGGCATTCCTCTACCCAAATTCCCTTAGAATTTCTCTTGAGAGCTTCCTTTGCTATTACATGAGCTGTTTGATTACATAAAGTATTTGTAAAACTAAAAATAACTTTTCTGAAGTGTGATGCTCTCTGCTAAATGTCTTCAACCAATGTTCCAAAAGGGGCAAAGACATTTCTCTGGATTTTGTAGAGCTAGGAATAGATCAGTACAGTTACCTTCAAGCATGAGATCATACAAACTCAAGTCAGCAACAAACTATATTAGTAAACTTATTATTTGACAAGTGATACAAACTGTATTAGTAAACAAGAAAATCTATATAAAAGCAGCATACATTTTTTTTTTTTTAGGGATAAGTATATACAAGCAACTTGATTGTGTAAAGCACTTCTCTGAGTAGAGCACTTCTCCCTTTTAGGTTTATCGCCGGGGACTCCTAGTTACCGTAACTTTTTATTCCCCAACCTCTCTTTTTCTGTGACTTTCTTTAGTATAGTAGGTGTAGCCGTCATATCTCTTTATTTTTGCACCTTCCCATACTTCTTTCATCATTTCTCCCGTCTTTCTTCCCTTGTGCATGTTAACAGCGTGTTAACTTCTCGCTTCTAGTCAACACCAGCTGTCGTCTTTCCTTCTAGTAGCTTGAATCGAGCCAAAATATCCCTTTTTCCTTTCCTTTTTGTCTTCTCTCTTCTTTGTTCCTTCCCTAAAATTCCCTGTACCTCCTCTATTTCCTACTTCATTTCTTTTGCTTCCCTTTCCTCTTTCCCCAACACTCTCCTTGTCTTTTTCTTTTCTCCTTTCTCTGTCATTCTAGGGGTCACCCTAAACCTCTTAAGCTGCGCAGCACACCCATTGGTGCATGCACAACTTCCCTAACCCTTCAGAAAGAATGGACAGTGATATTGAGGCTAGAGAGTATGGATGGGTTGACAGCAGTGATACTAACTATAGTCTAGACATGGCCATGGAGGAACTAGAATCAGATCTGTTGTCCAGTGATGACGATGGAGTCCCCTTTGCAAGACATGGCCCTATAATCAACCCTGATCCTGAAGATGTTGCCGCGCAACGTGATTTCTGGAGCCGCTGTGCTATCGGGTTTCTCTTGGACTATCAGAAATTCTTGGTGAGTTACCTACAATATATTATAAATGTTGCAGGGAGAATCAGAGGTTCAGTCTTTGTTGTAGGACAAGAATCATACTTCTATGTGCTTCACTTTGAGTACACGGAAGATCTCTCACACATATGCAAGGAAGGCCCATGGGCAATAGAAGGGGCTCTATTTGTGCTTGAAAAATGGAGACCAAACCTAGTGTTGAACCGGCTTCAACTAAATTACATATTAGTGTGGGTTCAGTTGCATGGTCTTTCCTTAAAATATCAATACCTTGATCTAGCAGAGTATTTGGGACAACTAATAGGTATTGTAGAGAGGCTTGATTGGGAAAATAAAATACCTAGGAATATACGGTTTATGAGGATTAAGGTGAGAATAGACCCTTGGTCACCTGTGCTTGTAGGATTAATGCTACGAATAGAGGAAGGTTCAAGTTTTTGGGTACAATGCAGATATGAAAGAGTGCACAAGTTGTGTAATAGGTGTGGGATAATAGGACATACAAGAAGACAATGCACTCATTGCATGGATGATATTGAGAGAATGCTGTATAGGCAGAGAATGAGGATACAAGAGTTACACCAAGTTCAATTTAGGTTTGATGTGTTAAACCCCCAATTCACTAATGAGCTCAAAGCTTTTCACAAGAGAAGGTGGACTACCCAGGTCAGATTTGGACATATAGACCATAATACAGGACATGTAAACCCACACAATCCCTTTGCTGAGTAGTCTGACCTAGTACCCCAAGCCCACCACACCCCCCTCATGACCCCTCCCCTAGAAACACTCAACTCCCTCAAAGAAACACTTCCATTCCCACCTCAGATCAATCACCGAATCCTAACCATCAAACACATAACTCTGAAACCTCTCTTAATGCAGCCATTAAATCTTCTAAACCTGAACACTAGAACAATACCCCCTACCCTTGCAAATTCCTTGGCCTTAACAAACCCTAACTTGAATGACTTAGATAATGCCAACAATAATGATGCACCTATTTTGGCTAAACCAAGCCCCCCTGTGCAAAATCAGACAGAGAACACAGTACGTACCACAAGCTTCTCCACTTGACCTCCATGGTTACCACCTGAGGATTCTTTCTTAAAATGGGCTTGGATTGAAGGTCATGGTCCATTTATCACGAATGGACAAAGCCAGCATTCCTACTTTGAAGACTCAGAGACTGAGAGTGACACTATTGCTAAAATCTTCAACTTGGATAGTTTGAATGAGGATAAACTAGAGATTTCACAGAATTATCCTTGGAGGAAAGGTTTCATTCTAGAATCACCAGACTCCTTTATAGAGACTCCAGTCCAAAGAGTGAATCATGGGAGATTTAGATTTGAATTAGGAGGCCTAAGTGATGGGCCAATCCTTTTGCCAAACCAAACTGAGGAAGTCCAACCTTCTGCAGATGAATTATGGCCTGTCAAACACCAAAATCAGAACTGTCCATACACTGAACCTGAGCCCAACCAACGTGTAGACTCATTGGACACAACACAAACAAACAATCCTGGGGGTAGGGTAGGAGACTTAAGGACCTTTAAGCTTCTAACACTTGGGCCAGGCCCACCACTCCCTACAAGTCCTATAACTCCCTCCTCGCAAAGCAGCAACCTAACTCCTCTGATAATGCTAGTCCCAAGGTGGAGAATGTTACTTGCATAGAATGCTCAAGGAAAAGACTTAGAATTGAAATTGGGAAGTTCGGACGCAACATTAGACAAAGACTATGCTATGGTCATTTTAAAAGGGACTCTACAAAAAATGAATAAATCAACACTCAAGCCTGTCAAGCAAGTATCTCAGTAACTCACATGGAGAATGAACCAAAAGATAGGCTTCGGGAAGCTGGCCTGCAATAGCTTCCCTAACAGCCATGAGAATCTTAAGTTGGAACTGTAGAGGGTTGGGCAAACCCTCTGCAGTTTTGCAATGCCAAAAAAAGGCCCAAGACTATAAACCAAATATTTTGTTTTTGATGGAGACTAAGCTGGAAAAAGATAAGGGTTTTGAAGTTTTGAGAAGATGTGGGTTCTGGAATGGATGGGAGGTTCCTCGTGTGGGCCTTAGTGGTGGTTTGTTGCTGGGCTAGCTCCCTGAGCAAAATCTCCAGATCCAACATAGCTCCAAAAATATTATCTTTGCTAATCTTTTGGATCACAAAGGTACCCTTCTCTCAATTACTTTCTTTATGGTCATCCTGAGCTATCTAAAAGAAAGGAAGGAAATTTGGTTGGAATTAAAACAACTTAGACACAGTGCTTTTTCAAATTGGTTGTGCATAGGTGACTTCAACCAAATTTTAACTGATGAGGACAAATTTTCTTTTCATAATAATAGTATTGCTGGAGCAGAATTATTCCAACAAACTCTAAATTATTTGGGATTGTGTGAACTTGAGGCAAAGGGCCAAAATTTCACTTGGATGAATAGAAGGGAAGATGACAACTTTGTCATGGAGAGACTTGACAGAGCATTTGCCTAATGGATTAACTTTTATCCACAATATGATCTCCATAATCACCTCATCCTTATATCTGACCATGGGTCCATCTTACTTGACTTTGAAGTATACCAACCTTTTAGGAAGAGACCCTTCAGATTTAAGAGAATGTGGAGTACTCATGATGAATGTGGTGATGTATTCCGAAATGCATGGAATGTTAATACTTCTGGCTCTAGAGCATTCAAATTACAATATAAGATAAACAATGTTAAGAAGACATTCACTGAGTGGAATAGGAGTGTCTTTGGTAAGGTGGAAAAAGGAGATAAAAAACAAGCAGAAAGTTCTTCAAACCCTTCAAAACTCAGTAAAATTTTTAATGGTTGTTAGGAAAGAAAAACAACCCAGGGAAGATATAGAAAGCTTAATGAATAGGAAGAGATCATGTGGGCTCAAAAAGCTAGAAGCAGTTGGATTGTTCAGGGTGATAGAAATACCAAATACTTCCAGACTATAGTGAAACAGAGGAGGGCAAGAAATAGAATTATATAGCTTAAAACAGAGGATGGAAATATCACTGATAATATTAAGGAAATTGAAGAAATGTTAGTGAAACACTTTAGGGATAGATTTTCTGAATCTAATCCCAAATCCTTCAAATCCATTCTTGAAAATCTAAGTTCTTTGCCTATTCCCAAATTAAATCAACAGCAAGTAGACCACCTAGATAGACCAATTTCAAATGATGAAATAGAGTTGGCAGTTTTCCAATTAGGAGCTCACAAAGCCCCTGGTCTTGATGGAATTCTAGCCTTTTTCTATCAAAAGTATTGGGCAGTGGTGAAGCAAGATATCCTTAATTCAGTTCATGCTTTCTTCCACTCAGGCTCCTTGCTCAAACCCCTTTATAAAACTTTCATCACCCTCATCCCTAAGGTGAATGTTCCAAAGCAGGTGTCTCAATTTAGACCTATAAGCTTTTGTAATGTCACATACAAAATCATTATGAAGATTATGGTAAATAGACTGAAACCACTCATGAATACACTCATTTCCCCTTCCAAAATGCATTCATATAGGGTAGAAACATCACTAATAACATCCTGTTAGCCCATGAAATTTTGGATACTATGAGGAAAAAGAAGGGTCGGAAGAAAGGGTATGGAGCTCTAAAGATTGATATGTGTAAGTCTTACGATAGAGCAATTTGGAACTTTCTAAAAGCTATTTTGTTCTCAATGAACTTTAGTGGTACTTGGATTAACTAGATCATGGAATGTATTACTTCAGTTCAATATGCTATCTTGCTCAATGGTAGCCCCACCCAACCATTCCACCCTTCTAAAGGGTTAAGGTAAGGGGACCCTATTTCCCTATACATGTTCTTATTGTGTACCAACATCCAGTCCATAGCCCTCACTCAAGCTAAAAACCATAAGAAAATCAAAGGTATCACAATTGGAAGAAGAGGTGTTTCTTTTACACACCTCCTTTTTGCTGATGATTCTATCTTCTTTTTTCAGAATGATAGACACTCCCTATTAAACTTAAAAGATATTATTCTTTGGTACTACTCCCTCTTTGGTCAATGCATTAACTTTGCCAAATCTGACCTGTTTTGCTCCTCTAACATACCTACCAACATTCAGAAATCTTTAGTTGAAAATCTGCAGGTGAACCTTATCCAAATGCCTAGCAAATACTTGGGTACAAGCTTTAAGTTAAGAGGTAGGAGAGTGATAGACTTTCAAGATTTGGTGGATAAGATGCAAGCTACACTTTAGGATTGGAAAGCAAGAATTTTGTCTCAAGCAGGAAGAACCACCCTAATTGCATCAGTCTTGTAATCAATGCCCCTCTATACTTTCTCATGCTTAAAGTGCCAGAAGTTATTTGTAACAAATTAGATGCTACTATTAGAGCCTTTTGGTGGGGACATGAATTGGGTACTAGGAAATTACATCTAATTGGGTGGAATACAATCTACCAGGCTAAAAGAAATGATGGTCTTGGTTTTAGAAATTTTAGCATGTTCAACCAGGCAATGATGACCAAGCAATTTTGGAGGATCCAAAATTCCCCAAACTCTCTTCTAGCTAGAACCTACAAAGCAAAATATTTTCCTAGAACCCACTTGCAAGGATGCACCCCTAAACCTCATCACTCATGGACCTGGAGAAATATTGCAAAACCTTAATATGCAGAACTGAGGAAAGGCAGATGGTTGGTTGGATCTGGTCATCAAATCCCCCTTACCCACCCTGATTGGTTTCATATTCCAGATCAAATCTTAGGAGATCATAATCTACTCAATGGTATAGTGGCTGACCTCATTCAATCTAACACAAAAACATGGAATTGGGACCTTTTTAGGAAGTTATATCACCATAACACTTGTGCAGAAATTAGCCAAATTCCCATATCCAAAACTAAAGGCAACCCAGATAAGCTCATATGGAAGCACTTTGCTTCAGGGGAGTACAATGTAGCCAAGGCTTATTCTCTGATTCAACAACTCCAAAATCCAACCCACTAGAACAACCCACAACATAGAGGATGTCCCACAGTCTGTTTGGAAAATTATTTGGAAGTTGAAGCTACCTATGAAGATCCTTACCTTTATCTAGAAGTTCTTACATGATAGTTTACCTGTGTTGGCAAACCTCAACAGAAGAGGTATTCGAACATCCAATAGATGCCTAATATGTGATGAAGAAAAGGAATCAATGTCTCAGCTCTTTCTTCAATGCCCTTTTGCAAGAGCTGTTTGGTATGGATCACCTCTTGGCATCAGAACTACAGAACTAGACCATGTTTCTGCAAAACAGTGGATCCTAAGTCACATCACTACAACCAATATTCCAGGACAGATGAAATTAAGTTTACTATAATCAATCTTCACTATCCTGTGGACAATTTGGACCCATAGAAATTTGGTACTTCATAATGGAAAGACTCCTAGTCCTGTAGAAGTAGTTCTCACCTCACAATCTCTTATCTGTAGGTACAAGGAAGCTTTCAATCAAAGTCAGAGGCAGAAGCATATTCAAAGACCAAAGAATAGAACAATGGACTTCATTTAGAATTGGCAACTTCTAATCAAGGAGGCAGCTACCAGGAACAAAAAACCTAAAAGAAGTGGCTTTGTAGTTGAGGCCAGGAACTTGGATGGGGCAATTCTATTCAGAGGAGGAGCAAGCAGCGGGAAAAAGACACAACATCAAGCAGCTCAGGAAGCATTATTGGAGGCCCTAATCAAAGCAAAAGAGTTAGGTTATCAGAGACTTTTTATAGTGAGTAATGATAGATATTTGGTGAATCTTTGCAACAATACAAGGAAGACAGTATGGCAGGACTGAACATTCCTTATGGACCTTCACAATCTTCACCAGCAAGGACTGATCACTAAAATTTTGTTTGTACCTAGGATAGTGACCTCTTTTGTTTTAGATCTTGCAGTTAGAACTACAAGATTTCCTGTTCACTATATGCAACAGAACATATAACTAGTTGGACGTCTCTGTACTTCTTTCTCTGGTTTTGGTTAATATATGTTTCTATCTTTACCCCAAAAAAAAAAAAAAAGTATATACAAGCAGCATACATAGACTCCCTCTAAATAATTACAACCTAAAATTCAAATTATTAACAAAGTCTAAAAAGGAAGGGATATAAACACTACAAAACCTAGTAGAATACTTAGACAATTACAACAAAAATAAAGATTTTAGCTCAAGGGTTGATAACTCAAAGCTATTAAATGTGTGGTTACTTATCTCTATCGTTATTGTCCATATAAGCTAAGGGGTATCCTAATAAGAATCAATTACATATGAAAGTTCATTCAAGTTGCAATTATGATCCTGATGACTACCAAACTCAAATTAGGCATTCAAATCAGCCAATGTTTTGAAATTTGGAACTTACTCTCGGTTAATGCCAAAGCCAAGAGACCTATACACACACCAACTACAAGCAGGTCACTTTTAGTTCAATCACTGCACATTCGGCCATAGCCATTAACCTAATTTCAAAACCCAAGCAAAATTATCAAGCTTTATACTTAACAATAAAACTCAGTCATCAGATAGATCAAAACTAAAACAAAATGAGATCCAAGGGTTCGGTAAACAAAAATAAAAATTAAAGAAAAAAATAACAGAGGGAGACCCATAACACTAATTATAGTTACCACAAATCTATTGCAAGGAAGGGAAACAAATTAAATTAAATAAAAGCATAATATTTTGTGCTATAAATGAAAGAAAATGATGATCTTGGCAAAGACAACAAGAAAAGAAAGAAAGTAAAAACCATAAATTTGATATCACAATTTCCTTTAGAAACATGGATAATGTCCCCAATTGTATACATTTTATATGCTTGGGTAACTATTTTTTTGGTATCAATAAAGTTCCATTACTTATCCAAAAAATGGCATAATACTAATAGTAATACCATAAAAAAAAAAAAAAAAAAAAGGGAAAAATACATAAACCCCATGTGGTTTCTACGTAAAACACAGTACCCCATTTCCATTCCTTTCTTCTTTTTTCTTTTTGTAAAATTCAAGTCTCTCTCTCTAAATAGAAACTGATTTCATTGATTAAAAAAGATTACAATCCAATTAACTGATCTAATCACTATCCCTATCCTTTTATATACAATCGTGTACAAAGAAAGCAAGATAACTAACTCCTTGATTTGGTGGGAAAATCTGTTACAACTAAATCTACCTAATTATGACACGTGTACATCAACTAGTAACTTCCAGCCCATGTGGCATCATCTCTTGAATTGAATTTATAATCTGATCATGATAAGGTATTGATTCTATCAAGTCTTCTAATTCTTCATTGCCCATGATTACATCTCTGTTCTTCCACTGATGCTGTGATGCACTGTGGCCTGCATTCACTTGCATCTTTCCCTGCTCTTGTGATACATGTTGGACTACACCCTGCTGTTGCGATGCATGCTGGGCTACACTGACCTGCAGCTTCCCCTGATGCTGGGTGCTAGTTTCTTGCTTGGAAGCTTGCTGCTATAGAAGGCATATATCTGGCTTAGAATTCTTTTTAACACTCCCCCTCAAGAGCAAAGCTCTTGCTTCTCCATTATTCCTTGTATAATCTGGAAATTGAATTCTATGACTAAAAATATTAATCGCTCCCAGTTTTGCTAATAACCTCAAGAAGTTTTCAACTCCAAGTGCCTTAATAAAAATATCTGCCAACTGATTTCTTGAAGATACATAAAAGGTCTTAAGTGTACCATCCAAGATTTTATTCCTCACTATGTGGCAATCTGCTCCAATATGTTTAGATCTTTCATGGAAGACTGGATTAGCTGAGATATGTAATGCTACCTAGTTATCACAGTACATCAATACTGGTTTGTCATATGGAATGTGTAAATCCTTTAACAGATACAATAACCAAGTTACTTCACATGTAGTTATGGCCATAGGCCTATATTCTACTTCAGCAGAAGATCTTGAAACCACATCCTGCTTCTTTGACCTCCAAGATATCTAGGCATCACCTAAAAACACACAATATCTAGTTAAAGACTTCCTAGTATCAGGGCAACCTACCCAATCTGCATCATAGAAAGTTTTAAGCTGTAAATCTGATTCCACAAAGAAAAACACTTCCTAACCAGGTGTGCCTTTAATGTATTGTAGGATTCTAGCAGCTGCTCTCATGTGTGGAACCCTTGGTTGTGCCAAAAATTGGCTAAGCCTATGCACTGCATAGGTTATGTCTGGTCTGCTTAGTGTTAAGTACATTAGCTTCCCAATCAACCTTCTAAACTGACCAACATCTTTGAGCAACTCTCCATCACCTTTGGACAACTTTAGTTACTGCTCCATTGGTGTTTTAGTAGGCTTACAACTAGTCATGCCAGCTTCCTTGAGTATGTCAAGTGCCTACTTTCTTTGATTGATACTAATTCCTTTAGGACTTCTAGCAATTTCAAGCCCTAGGAAATATTTGAGTGAACCAAGATCTTTAATCCCAAATTTCTGGTCTAATACCCTTTTCAATCTTGAAACACAAGCTGAATCATTGCCTGTGATGATCATGTCATCCCTATAAATCAGCAATGCAGTGAAGTGAGAACCACTAGAATGAACAAATAAGGAGTGATTTGCCTGTGATTGTATGAAACCAAGATCTAAAATGGTGGCATAAAGCTTGGCATTCCACTGACTAGAAGCTTGCTTAAGACCATAGAAGGATTTGACTAACTTACACACCATGGGAGTGGCAGAATTGGACTCCCCCTTACTGTGATAACCAGGAGGTAAGTCCATATACACTTCTTCATCAAGATCACCATGAAGAAAAGCATTATTGATGTCAAGTTGGTGTAAGGGCCAACCTTTGGTTGAAGCAAGAGCAATAAGCACTCTCACTGAGACAGTTTTGGCAACAGGAGAGAAGGTCTCCAAGAAATCAAGACCCTCCCTTTGAGTATAACCTTTAGTCACCAACCTAGCCTTATACCTTTCCACACTGCCATCAAGGTTGAGTTTTACCCTATACACCCACTTGCAACCAATTGGTCTTTTGCCAAGTGGTAGAGGAGTAAGCACCCAAGTCTTGGTTGCTTCCAAAGCTTGAATCTCCTTATCTATGGCCTCTCTCCACAATGGATCCTGAACTGCTTGAGAGAAGTACTAAGGTGTTGAATGACCTTCGCTAACAGTCATGACATATGACTTGTACTTAGGATCCAAGTGAGAGTATGTTAAACAAGCTGAAATATCATAAGGTGATCCTGAAGCATGAGAACCTGCAACTGAACTTTGCAATGCTGTGGTTGTAGTGCAAGTATAATCCTGCAAATACACTGGTGCTTTGTGAACTCTAGTAGACCTTTTTATTGGTGGAGGATCTGCAGAAGGGTTTGTAACAACAATAGGGATAGAATTTGATAATATGTTTGAATCAGATGGCAAAGGATCATGAGTGGAAGATGATGGGAAAGAGAAGAGAAAGAGAACCTACTATCAGCGTGCCCAACAAGATCAATGGCCAAAATACTGGCAATATGCAAATAGCAAGCACAATGTGTAGTATATATATAATTTGAAGTTCAAGAGTAGAGAAACCACAAGACATAAAAGCAAACTTCTAAATTAATTATATCCAAAGTACCAACCCAAAAAAAAAAAAAAAAAAAAAAATCATATTCAATTCAAGCAAACAAAAAATTGTGCATAATCTATGTTAAATGACAGTCATCTCCTACACCATATGCCATGGACTTGAGTATTGAATTAATCTATGTGAGTAATCATATAGAATTAAAATTCAGAGATCTACAGCCACTGCAGGGCACTTTCCATTGAATCACAGCACATTTGGCTATACCCAACAACCCCAATTTTCAAACCCAATAAAAATTATCAAGCTTTGCAGTCCATAATAAAACCCAGTTATCAAAATGATCAAAACTAAAACAAAACAAGACCTAAAGGGTTTCAGCCAAAAAAAAAAAAAAAAGACATTAGAGAGAGAAATCAAAATGAGAGAGGCTCGTACCCAACTACAGTTACTAGAGATCTATAGCAAGGAAGGGGAAAAAATTCAATCAAAGAAAGGGATATCAAAATTCTACCTGATCTAATAAACAGAGGTGGGTGGCTGAAATGCACAGCTGGTTGTTGGAGCATCATCGTTGGGCGATGGCAGATCGGAGGTGGTGTGGGTGCAGGGAGAAGACTGTCACTGGGTTTTGATGAGAGGGAGAGAGAAACAGAGATGAGAGGGATTAGAGAGAAGAACGCGTTGAGTTTGAGAAAAAAATTGGGATATTATGTGGGTTATAATCGTGTGTAATAAGGTGTATTAAATTTAAAGTTATTGACTGATGTGGGGCTTTATTATTGGTGGCGTAAAAGAGCAGCTTTACGCCAACTCCAGTCAGAATGTATTCTCGAGCAATATATATATTGGCAATGTTGCTACATCGTTTTGCACTCCTGAAAGCCAAATATGACGCAGAAACAAAAAACAGAGAAAAAACCATGATTTCAAGCAAAAACTCTGATTCCACCCAACCCAAGACATGAATTGGGACCATGAAACCCACTCAAATGCCTCCACTTGGCTTAATTTACACAATTTAGGTCAAATTCATGAGTTTCAAAGCAAAAAAATGAAGTTTGACCAAAGATCCAACCACTTGATCAGAGCGATTCTTGTGTTAACACATAGATAATTTATTCCCCTTAAAAATAATAGGTGGTTCATCAAAATCAAAAGTAAAACGAATTAGACATTATAAAAATAAAAACACTAACCAAAACTGAAACCTTAAGTTGGACAAAATTAGGGTTTTATCGAAACTTGACCAAACAATCTTTTAATCCTGCGAGCCACATATTGTTGGAAAGCTTATGCAATAAAATTATAGTGGGTAGTTTCGAGCAACCAAATTCTCGAAAAAGTACACAAATTATTGCAAGCAAAAAAACCTTAAAAAACACTTTGGAGGCCTGTAGCTCCCAAAATTAACGTAAAGGTTACCCAAACAAAAGCAAGATCATAAAGTAGGAGTCATAATCTTTCTAATGATGTACAACTTGCGCTATTATGAGTTCTGGAAGGCCCCCATGCAAACACATGTTGTTTCACTATGATAAACCGAAAATGTTTGCTATGTCACAAACTTTCACTAGCCATAAATTTCACATTGAGTCCAATTTAGTAAAACCCTGATGTCATTGGAAAATTAATTTCATAAAATTTCCACTAATATATAATATGACTGATTTTGAGCTTCAGAAGGTTCCTAAAACGCCGTCAAAAGTCGAGGGCAAAGGAAGAAAGTCATCGGGAGTTGGCGCATTATGGAAATGTGCTTTGCTCATGATTGAAACGCACCAAAAGCATTGCTAGCTATGTGACCATCACGCGCCAGGATCATCATGGACATGTGGGGCGGAGCTAGGGAGGGGCCGTGGGCCATGAATTTTTAAAATGTACTAGTAAAATCTTATATTATCTGTCGATTGGAGATAAATATTCACCGTTATAAAAAGTTTCTTAAAATAGATAATTATATGCCATAAGGGCATACATTAACTAGACCATTTATAAATAACTCTTTACCCCCATTTGCCAAACCAAGTTGGAAGAGGCATCTAAGCATAATTTTGCTTCTAATGATGCGTTTTAATCTTGTCTCTTTGAACTAAAATCTTGACTTGGTCACTAAACATAAAAATTGACCAACTCACATTAATTAAATTTTGTTCTAAGATTCTTGCTTCTATTATTAATATTTATTATACATGTTGTTTCAGTACAATAGTTTTAAGTTTCGTATCACATATTTATGCATGTGCCATTTGTGTTATACTCCATTCGTCCCATAATGTTTGTCATATTTAAAAAAATTCAATGTTTTAATGGAATATTATATAAGACATTGTCTTTTAAATAAAAGGATATATTAGTTGTTAAACATCATCTTTAATTTAAATTCTAATCATGAATGAGTAATATTGATTTTTTTAAATAAAGTAAATAGTTTTGACTTTTCAAAGAGGATTACATTTTTGGGATATCTTAAAATGGAATAGAGAGCACTAATAATTTGGAATGGAGGAGCACATTATTCCTAAGATTACCTATGACACACACACCATTTGTTTACAAACTCACTAGGATAACAGTCATTTTCTCTTTATCATGTGTGCAACTAGTCCTCTCAAAGTTCAGGACTAGCATCATGCCTTTCTTATTACAACTTAAAATATTATAAAATGCATATTGTTTTTTACTAATTTATTTTTTTGAGGCATGTAAATAGCTGAAAAAAGAGGGTAAGGTTTGAACCACAAATATGAAATATTATAAAAGCATTGATGAAACCAATGTATGGGGCCATGACACCCCCCCAAAATTTTTTTTTGAATTTTTTTAATAATATTTGTAATTTTGAAGTTTTGACAATTTGACCTCAAAATTTTGACTTGGCCCTTCCTAAAATGTTTGAACTAGTCTAATGACCTTCTAAAATATATTGGCCAACAGAATTTGTGACCTTCAAAAAACCAAATAGTTAACCATCTAAAAATGTTTCTTTTTCAACTTTAAAAAAAAAAAAATCTTTAATTTCTTATCAACTATTCTTTTTATCATAATTGTTATTATCTATATGTGAAGAAGGATCATATATTTTTATATTTTTATTTTTTATGTCCATATATTTTTTATTAATAAAAAATAGAGAATTATTGTAATTACTCTGGATATTTTTTTTACATGTTTAAGGAAATTAGACAACTTTTGTATACTCATTGAAATTTAGAAAAAATGATAAATTCTTTTATTATCTTGACCAGTTTATCAATATCATCATAATCTCCCATCCCAACAAAAATTTCCGACTCCCGGCCACTCCATATGGTGTACCATTACCGAACTTATTATATAGCATGGAATTCTTACAAGGAAAAAAAAAAGTTATCATAGATGATTTCTTCTATGTAACAAGGAAGTAATATTAAGGAGCAAATGTTGCGCATTTCAGATCATATTTTATATGAAAATAAGGGGAGAAAGAAACGCAAAATTTAAAACTAATGCTTCCTCTATATATGCATTATATTCATGAACCATTCAAAAGTTTTTTTTTTTTTTTTTTTTTTTTTTTTTTTGTGTGTAAGAAAAATCAAATGATATTTTTATATAAATATAGTTCTATTAAAAACGGAATGAAATATCCCAAATGCTTTTCTGGCTGCAACCAACTTGCTCTCAATATTCCGCTCACTTTGTGCATATGCAAACAAAATTGGGTGAATTAACCGGGTAATCCTTCTTCAATAGCCTTTATGAATACAGTCCAGCATTCCCTTGCAGATTCCTTTTCATTCATCATAGTATATATAATAGCCTGTACAAGTAGAAACATAAGAACCATCATGTTGCTTGTTAAGGTTTTGGCTTTGATTACTTGGTCAACTGTCTTTCACAAATGCATAAATATTGGTCTTTGTAAAACATTCATATTGAAGTCCTCACTTTCAAAAATACGAAGTGGGAGAACCCAAAGCCAGACAAACTTTATAAAAGTTACATTTTGCAGATTCTTTTTCGAATAGTATCTAAGTGTTTTTAAATCTTAGATAATTTTCTTGATAATTTGAAGTTTACGAACCTTGTAAAGAGGAACTCGAGCATCTGCTTTGATAGCCGGCTTTTTGAGACACTTGCATTCTAAGGCTTCTTCATATTTTCCCTGTATAAGCAGACATTAAAGATCACGAATAGCGAATAAACATAAGAAGAATGCTTGTTGGTGTCCTTCTGCCCAACTGATCAGGTTTACCTCAAGCAATGGACTTTTATTTTTACTACAATTTCTGTTCATACTTTACTGACCATTATCTAGGATTAAACCAGTCATGTGTCTTTTCTTATCTTCGCGATTTACTACTTTGTTTTGGGAGATATAATGAATGTGATTATCCTCAAAGAAAGTGTTCACTAAGTAAAACATAAAGATGTTAAATTTAGCAATTGATGTGAAAGGAAATTACAGTTCTAAATGTGGATTCTGTGGATGATATAAAAAACGCTCGTACCGATTTCTTCCTACCTAAGATGTCAAAGTTAATTTCCACAAAAAAAAAAAAAAAGAATAAAAAAAAGACTAAAATATGAAAGTGCCATACCTTTTTTAATCAGAACTTAGTTAAAACCTGAAACAACAATCTAGTTCCTAAATGTAAAATCTTGCTATGCTTTCGCCCCTAATTAATCCATTTTTGTAATCATTCATTATCTATTTAAGAATTTTTAAGGTTATTTTAGTTCTGAGAAATTTTAATATGTCAACTTTGACTGGTGCATGCGGTATATCCAAGTTCTGATACTATGTGATCAAAAGGTCAAAGAGATCACAGGTTTGCTCCCAAACAAAAGTTCAGTAGGGTCTAATGCTTGAAGTTGTAGTGTCTAATATATAATGATCTTGTGTACTAGGAGCGGGGAAATTTTATGTCATATATACCAGATAGATGAGAACTTCAACCAATGCCATCTCCACATAGAATGCAGGCTCCGGATCATTCTTAAGGGACTTATATGCTTCTCGCAGTTCCTTCACTATTTCATCACCCTTTTTAGATTTCATTAGCTCCATTGCCTCATCCTACAACATAGTCGTGAATAAAAAGAAAATCATACACCATATCAGGCAATTATTTCTAGCTCGGTTGGTATTAATAAGACTGGTGAAAATCTTATGTAACATTCGGCTAGGTGCTAGGAGTACAAAAATTTTGTGTATGGAATTACACAACGTTAGATACAAACAATAATAGGATTTTTTACTCACTCAGGGTGCTTCAAATGTGAGTAATCCTTTTATGAACAGTCAAAACTCAAAATTGAAGACAAAGGCCGAACTTAGAAAAGTAAAGGTATAAGAATCTACTATCTAGTCTTTGTTAAGATAAGACTTTGACAAGGTTTTGATCATAATAAGATCCGTTCCCATTTAAATTCTCTATTTTCCTTTCATTTTAAGCTAAATATAAAACAAGTGGCGTTTATCTAATTTTATGTGGTTTACATAGATTTTTTCAATATCATGTCTTACATTTAAATTAAAATTTGAGGGATTGGATGATTTAAATATCCTTAATCGTTTTGATGATCCTATTGTTGACATAGATGCACTCCAATGCTAGGCCTTAAAATTATTCTAAAAAAAAAAAGTTAATGAAATGTGTGTATAGGTTAAAGTGTCTGTATTCCATAATCATCACCCTTCTTTCTATATGTATAACAATGAGGCAGGTTGTTATTTTATAAGGGAGGCTATACTAATTTAATATTTCAAATTTACTCTCACGCTAACACGGGTAACTGGAAAACCAAGTTTAAATTTCTTACTAGATTCTAGAGTAGCCTACTCAAATTTAATTTAAAGGAACTTAATTTTATCTTAAATCTGAATTCCCACTTCTTCATCATGATAACTATTGAATTATTGAAAATTGAAAAAAATAAAATAAAATATATATATATACACACACACGAGACTTCTTTATGTACATTAAGCACATAGGCATTGACATCATCGAACATATTATCCACATGTCATGTTCAAAATATACACCATAAACATATACATATAGAAGCATAAGCTGAAGCTGGGCTAAAGGACAAAGAGAGAAGAGAATGAATGATACCTTAAGGGCTTGAACATCTTGTGCTGAAGGCCTTTTATGTGCCGCAAACAGCTTTGTCTTTTTGGACTCTGTTAGACGTGAAGCCAGGTATGCACTAGTATCCAAAAATGATTTCATTGCGGGTCTCCCACCCGCTGGGTAGAAATCAGATGATGGCACAATTGGAGATTTTCTCTGATTCATCAAAGTAGCTGCATTGGCCATTGGACTCATCCTACAACTGATGATACCAAGAACACATGCCAATACAAGCGACACCCCTACGGTTCCTCTTACAATTTTGTTGACACTTTCATCATTCGTTGATGGTGTTGGGAACTTATTTACTGCACAAACAATGGGACTGAAGGCATGCCTAAGTGGACGTCGGTAGGAACTGTTAGGTAGTGAAAGAGAGGAGTGGTTAGAGCTGAAATTAGGCTTGGTTAACCTTGTAGCACTCAGAGGGGAAGAGATGCGTAGAGGTACGCTGGGCAGGGGGCCATTGCGGAGGAAAAGTGTGGATTCCATGAAAGATGGAACGGTGTGTGCTTTCAGAAATTAAGAGGCTAAGGCATTGTTGCATTAAGGAAACCATTACTTATTCTTGGTCATAAATAGGAAATAGCCATGACCGACACAAATTGCCTTTTAGGGGTTAAGTAAGGTATCATTAACTGCTTTGAACTAAAGTATTGGCAAGGCATCATTTTCAAGTCCACTTAGGCCATAGCGTAGGGGCTCCCTCTTAGATAAGGCCCCCAAATGGATTGCAACGACTTATATTTTTTTTCCCTCTATTTAAGAAAGTCTCAAAAAATTGAATGATGATAAAAATATTACAAATTTTACTACTTAGTAAAACTCAAGCCAAAAGATGTAAAATGGTTGACCAAAAAAAACAGAGGTAAGACATTTTACCAAAATCTGACAAACACCCCCCAATTCTTGCAAAATCCTCTCTCTCTCTCTTCTCTCTCTCTCTCCTAGACAGCAAATGTTGGTTCACTGTTTCCCCGATCTTGTGCTTAAAACTCACCACCACCACTCACCGTTGCTTCGATCTCCGCCAATTGGGCTGCTCCACTGCTTGCTGCTACTCTAATCTTGCTAATCACGTGAGATGAAAGCTTCCTCTTCTCACGATTTAATTTTTTTTTCCTTTGTTTTTGCTTCCTGATCTAGGTTTTTGGGCGGTGACTCATGGCAGCATTGGTTTTGATGGTGTTGGAGGTGGTAGTTTGGTGGTGTACGTTGTGGGGTTTTGGTGGTGTACGTTGTGGGGTGTTGATGGTTCAGTGAGTTTGGTTGTGGTGTTGGATTTGCTGGATTGCTGGGGTTTTTTGCAAATTTGTTTTTTTTTTTCCTTGCAATCTAGGTTTTTGAGCCAATTTGAGTTTTGATTGCTTGTGTTTTTGATTCATGGTTATGTTTCTAATTAAAGGTGATAAACACAAAGAAATCAGTAAGGCTGAATGTCTCGAACGTTGATGTTGTAATCTGGAAGCGATCTGCCGAAGCTAAGTCGAGGAGGGGCCGTGGAGACCGGCCAAAAGTCCTCAGATGATGAAGTTAAATAAATTTGTAATTTTACGTGAAAGAAGATTATTTCTCCAAAGTGTCTGAATGACTCTACCTTTCATCGAAGATTGTTTATATAGCATGTATTGGCTTGATTTATTTGTTTAATAACGGGTTCGATCACTCAGTCAGGAAGATTAAGATTAACTTCCATAACGCCATGGGAGTTATCTCGAGTTGGACTTGGAGTACATTATAATAGTTAATGGAGAAATCCCTGCAGCTTAGTGAACTAACTTAATAAGCTCGTCCATCTTTATCGGGGCCGGATGAGTTCGTCTGAGCGACTTGTGTTATTTATTTGCGTTCTTACATGTGACCTCGTCCCGAGAACGATTGCGAAGAGCCGGGCCAGAGCTCACCGGTACCTCGTCGGAAATGCGGGGCGAATGCCTTGAAGCAACTCGGAATGATCATCTTGTGTTTGGTTCGTCTTGGCCATTGGATGGGCTGAGGTCGTATGGAAGACTAGTGGTTGGTGCTTTGTAGCACCATCGGTTGCCTAGTCATATGAGTCGATCCGAGGATCAATTGACATGCGGAAACCCGTCATGGACGTATTTCCGCCGTATTAATAAATCCAATGCGCCACGTGTCACTTTTTATTGGCGACTAGTCTCGTCGATTTGGATTTTCTAATTAGATGCTATGTGTCATTCTCGTATTGGTGGAGTCGTTTCAAATGCTCGGATCGACATCACATAAATAGTGGAGTACCTCACTTAGCCTTTCATTTCGAAATTTTCTTTCTTAACATCCATCGTCAGGCCTCGTACAGGAGTTTCTCGCGTCTAAGTCTCTTAGTCTAAAGCCGGTATTCTTCTTTTTCTTACGTCTTTACCGTTCTAAGTTTCTTTAGGTAAAATGTCGATTTAACTTCTTAGTCTAATGATACTTGATAAGGCCGTAGGCAGTATTATGATAAGTAGTGAGTCTAGTTCGATAGGGCAGTGATGATGTGGGAAATGCAGACGAGGCTTATTCTTAGAGGCCTCTGGGTTTCCTATTGAAGTCATCCGGAGCAAGCAGGAAACTTCGGCTGCCGAAGCTGGCTCAGATCAGCGTTCACTTATCGGTCAGACGGACGAGGGAGGAGGTCGTCTTTAGGCGTAGGTAGGTGTTCATTCAGACGGATGAACATAGACTTAATAATCTTAAATCTTGGTACCAAATTCAGACAGGTTTAATCCCGAGGCTCCCGTCGAGTAGAGAGTGGTGTTGTAATCCCTCGTTTTGGAATAGGCGTCTATCAAACTTATTTCTTAGGTGGCCTTAGGTTTCCATTAAACGCATTTGCTAGAGAGTTCTTTGGTCGGGTTAGGATGGCGTGCATCGGTTTAACTGTCTGGTGGAATTAATCATCTCCATGCAAGTTTTAATGGAGAGAAGTTTTTGGTGGGAGCGTCCTCTTTACTTGTGGGCCCGAGTTTCTTTATTGCTGAGCCAGAAATAAGTCGATCGATGGCTTTTATCGGTTTGCTGGCAGGGGAATGATTGTAGGTTAATCGAGTCCTAGCTTAGATGAAATGAAGCAGATATAATGTTTTATTCACGGTTTTGGGCGGGGAACTGTGGGCGTTGGCGGGGGATCCTTTCCTCCTTATGCGGGGACTTAGGGAACCTTCGTCTTGATGGTACGTCACTTTTATTTGTTCGTTTTTCTTTTTCTATTTGATACGTTTGCAAACTCTAACTTTGTATCTACTCGTTGTGTTGTAGCTGTCGAACATCCATCTTTGAGCAAATTTCATCGTGATGCGTCCATAGGGCTCGTCTTCGCACAGTGAGATTTTTCGTTCTTTAGTCGATCTTGGAAACTGCAAGTGGGGTTTGGAGTCTGGCCGTCGACGAGCTATTGCACACGAAGAATTCTTGTCTTGCAGTAAGTCTTGAGTTTTTTTTTTTTTTTGTTTTATTGTCTTATTCTAGGAATGTCGGCCGTGAAGGAAAGCAAAGGAAAGAAGTTGCGGAGTGAGGAACGTCACGAGGTTCTCTTGAGATCGTCCTGGCTTCCGAAGCAGGTTCGTCTGAGTTCGTCTGGTGAGGGATAAAGAAAGCTCTTGCAAGTGCAGTTTAGGGCTCCCGGTCGGCCAAGAGACAAAAAGTAGAAGCCGCAGCTCGTCCAAAGGTAGGATTTAAAGTCTCAAAACCTCCTCGATTGACCTTCATCCAATAGTTGATGTGGATTCGTCCAGCTCGATCGAGTCACCAGTCTCTAAAACTCTCGTCAGATTCTTTTGTCAAGATCCTTCCTGGCTCGTCAGGCTATGCCGGAAAGACTCCTGGCGTCATTGCGAAGATCGGCTTGGGAGCGTTTTGGATACAACAATCTTGAACCCGAAAACATAAACGCTTGATATGACATGGGCTTAAGGGAGTTCAAGAACACTACGGCGTCCATGACTCTTTCAGGTATGTCCATATCTCTTTCTCGTCCTTGTTTTATCAATTTTTCTTCGTCCAACCAACCTTTGCCTTTTACCTTTTGTAGGCCATGTCAAAGTTCATGGCGGCGTCCGGACAAGCTCACTTGAATTGGACGGGCCAGTTTTGTGGAGACAAGGGTGAGGAGGAGTGACTATTGTACCAAAAAATGAAATGGGGATCTTTGCGAAAGCTAAGGAAATCACGAGCATAAAAGGCGTCGAGCTTAGGGGCGTGCGGTTGAGAAAGGCCCGTGTCGACCATGCACGGAAGACGAATGGCCCGATCTAAGTGCTCGTCTCTCCAAGGCCAAGAGGGCCCGTGGCTGAATTTAAGTCGTCCAAAGTACCACGGATCGCTGGTAGTAACTATCGGTGGTTTTGAAGATTTCGGGTTGGGCCATTTGAAAACTTCACTGAAGTGGACTTGACTCCATCAGCTTAATTTGAATCTTGCAACCAGTTCTCTTCTCAGGCAATCGAGGGGCGTTAACTTGGAGACGATGCTTCTACCCAATGTCTGAAAGACCTGTGATGGGCGCCCCCGCCTTAAAGGCGAGATTTTACAAGACACTCTTTCTTCTTCTTTGTTGGGCCCCTTAGTACTGGCCCTTTTGATGTAATCTGAATACTTTAGGCTCTTAGTGGTTTTAGGGCCAGTCCTTGAACTTGCACTCGAATACATTAGGCTCGTCCGTGGTTTTAGGGCAAAGTCATTGAACTTATGCTTTTATAAAGGTGTTTGGGCGTTCGTCGTCCACCTTTAAAGCTGTCAGATGAGTGCTAGATGTATATATATGTGCATATATATTATATTTTATTTTTATATGCATGGACGGCTTTCACTTCAATATACAAGACTTGACTCGTCCATATTCAATAATATATATGTAGACCATTTTTATTGGAATTTCACCAACTATAACTTTTGTGAAATGGTAATTTAAACGTACTCGTCCACCCAGGCTGGTGATTTTCATATTACGGTGAGATTAGACCACAGTTATGCTCGTCCATGGGTTGGATTGTTTTAGCGGTTTAGCAAGTTTAAACACTTCGTCTATGCATTTCCTCGTCATGATTTGGGTATGCTCTATGCTTCATTTAGTCCATTATTGTGGGCGAGCATACCTTATGGCCTCTTCGGCGGTTTGCTCGAGGTATAGGTTTACCTCGATCCTTTTATATGGGCCAGTCTTAATCTTGCTTTTATCTTAGAAAAGCTTTAGGCGTCACATCCTCGTCCGAGAGAATTTATTCGTCTTAAAATTGTTTTAACCTCGCGTAGGTTAACTTCATGAAAATAGCTTGGAGATTTGAGATTCACACAACATTTTGTACATAACATAAATATTGTTCTGAGATAAGACATATACGCACTAATGCCTTTTTATTTAATAAGTACAAACTCCATAGTTTTAAGTCCATAATTACGACTGACATAAATAACAAAGGAGGAGGGAGGAAAGTAGTAGTATTAAACACGGTATCAAACATAAGTAGAATGAAAATACGGACAAGCTTATTGCTCGTCTATGGTAGTATTAGATTTAGGCTTGCACTTTGCGATAGTACTTCCTCAGAGTGCTCCACATTCCAAGGATGCTCAGTTTCCTCGTCACAGGGCCTCCAAGTAGTAAGATCCTTGCCTTTTACAGGTTGATAACTCTATAAGATTCCTTCCCCGATTAGAGACGTTCCCATCAGTGGGTTTTGGTTGCCAAGAGACCTTTTTCGGGGCAGAGATCTCATGTTGAGCACTTTCGGCTTCACCCATTGCATCCTGTGCTGGCCGTGAGGTTGCGCCTTCTTGTTACGTGCTCTGCATGTCGCCGCCTGATCCTATTAGATCAAGGTTGAAACAGATTCTTTTCATTATCCTTATCTTGTCGTCATCACCTGTGATTGGCCATGTGCACCTCTGCTTGGTATGTTTGCTTAAAGCTTCCCGTAAATTTGTGAAAGGAGTTTCCGTGGGGAGATTCGTCTTTAATAGATCTGTGCGCCCGTAGAACGCTGGTAACTCATCACGGCCATACTCCCTTTGCCCACCAGTAGGAGTCTTGATGATTTTCAACAAGGATGGTTTGCAGCTGCGGCCGTTCGCTTGTGGGTGGGCGGTGAGAATGTGATTTTGGTCGAGTGTGTGCGAAGTCATGAAGAGTGCGTTGTCAAATTATCGCTGGGTGCTCCGAGATACCAACACTTTTGGCACTCCAGGCTTGCCTACGATGTTCTTCTGCAATTCTTAACATTGTTTGTGATGTTTGCTAACGGTTCGGCTTCTGCCCATTTGGTGGAAATAATCAATGCCCCGCCCTAGAAACTTCATGCGCCTTGTGCTGATGGGAAGGGTCCCAAAATGTCTAGTCCCGTTCGCGAGGGCCGCGGTGCCATCATCGAGGGTAAAGATACTCAGATGGCTGTCTGAGGATGTTAACTTAAATCGTTGGCATTGATGCATACCTTAGCGTAGCTTTCGCATCTGAAACGGTTGGCCAATAATACTACCTGGTTGACTTTATGGATGATCAATCTGGCTCTAGAATGATTTCCACGAGCTCCTTCATGAACTTCAGTAAACATAATTCGCCTGCATTTGGAGCCGGTTTGAGATAGGGTTGAGAAAAGCCTCGCATGCAGGCCGTCCATAAGGACATACATTCTTTCGACCACAGGTTTTTAGCCTTATCCTTCTCTTCAGGAAGCTTCCGTCCTTCGGGTATGATACTGTCAGTCATCCAATTTTCTTCATTTTTCTATTTCTTTGTGCCGAGTCCCCTACTTGGGGCGTATTGTGTACTTCATCGAATGTCCCATGGTTCAGTTCGGGCTTCCTTTCTTAAAGTATCACGCTTCCGTTCTCTGCTTGGGATTTGAGCAGTTAGCTTCTTTGAATTTCTTCTGACAGTAACACTTTCCCAAGTATTTTCATTCTTCCTCCTTTCCGCCTCATCACGTTCCATTTATTTGGCCAGCTGACCAGTGAGAATCTTGTGCAGTATCGTCTTTGCTTCCACCGGACTTAGCCGGCTAATCCTTTAATGAGGCCGTACTCTGACTTTATTGTTGGTTGCTTGGTATTGCGAGACAGGATCTTATGCTTGATTTATCTCCTTCGGGGATAGCAAAACTACTCCCTATTCCTCACTGCGTGATGTGTAGATGAGCCATCCACATGGGCGCCCATTTCTTAGTGCCTTCCATTTCATACATGTCATCGCGGTCGGTGTGAACTTCCGTGACAAAGTGCGCCGGGGCACGACTTTATGGCATGCTGGGTAGGTATTGGATGTCAAACTCAGGTTCGGCGGTAGCTAGATCAATCTTCACTTGACTTCGGCTTGTTCATGGCTTTTGAGCGGGTGATGCAGTAATAACATTACATGGGCTTGAGTAGTGTCTCGATTTCTGGTGTATAAGTGCAGCTAACTTTTCTCGGTGGATATCGTCCTTCGCTCCACTTTCAATGCACAGCTAGTATAGTACCTTTGGTTTTTGCACTTTCCTTCCTCTTATTAATCTTGGGCTCACGGCGTGCGGTGTCCTTTGCTAGGTATAAAGAAACAACTCCTGCTCCATCATGGGCCCGGACTTAGCAGCGGGTAGTGACAAGATAGGTACTTCAAATCTTGGAAGGCTCTTTGGCCTTCGTCCCAGATCGGTCAATCTTTTTCGAACCTTAAAAATGGTAACATTTGTCGGTAGCTGAAACAAACTGTTGAGGGCGACGAGCTCGCCGTAAGAGAGTGGACTTCCTTGATACTGCGGAAGCCCCGTATCTAGGATGGCTTTAATTTTCGGGTTTGCCTCGATCCTACTGTGTGAGACCGTAGATCAAGAAATTTTCGGTGGCCTTGAGAAAGCACACTTCTTTAGGGATTTTAACTTCATATTGTATTGCTGAGTGTATTGAAGGTCTCTTGCGAGTCATTCGGATGTGCTCCCTCGTCCGAGCTCTTCACCAACATGTCATCCACATAGACCTGCGTTTACGTCCAATGCGGGGCGGAACATGTGGTTGACGATCGTTGGTATGTTGCCCCGACGTTTTTCAAGCGAATAGCATCACCTCTTTGGAACAATCCTTGACTAGTAACTTGAGGATGTCTTCTCTGGTGACCTCGTCCATCATATTTGATTGTATCCGGAAAGCATCGTGGAAGCTCAGCGACTTGTGCCCTTGGTGGAATCCATGCTTCAGTCGATGCGTGGTAGCAATTGTATCCTTGGGCGAGCCTTGTTTAGATCGGTGAAATCACATTCACTTGCCATTTGCCTTCACGACCATCGCTCATTGGCGACCAATCAAGATAATGCTATGAATAAACCGCGCAGTTAATTTTTGGACCGTCTTTGATAGCTCTGTCTCTCTCGAGGGCAAACACTCTTTTCTTCTTTGTTGGCTTGGAAGGGACATACATTCGGACGGTGGGTAATGACACTAGGATCTATGCGGCGTATCCTCGTGGCTCCATGAAACACATCAATATTTTTTCTTCAAAAATTGGACAAGATTCATGCAATCTTTTCTTAGATCTGCCCCGATCACGGTGCACCTGCCGAGTTGTTTTCATCGAAACATCTTCTAATACCTCGGTGAGCTCTGCCACATTCTCTTGTCTTGATATTCGAGTGCAGACAACAAGTAAAGTGGCCCAACATGGCCGAGATAACATTCTCTTGCCTAACGCTAGGCGGTCACCTTGTACTTGTCCTCCACTCCATAATCACGGTGGGAACTTGACCGACGGGTGGTAAGTGGATGCTGACTTTCCCGACTATTTAAAGTTGGCTCCAGTGCGTTGTGTAGGAGGGGATGAATGATCGGCCACAAGAAAATTCACGTCTTTAGTGATTTGTGGATATGTCTGTACCAGCAGTAGCGTATTAGTACCCCTGGTTGTACTTTCATTCCATAGAAACCTGCCGGGGGGGAATTCATAGAGACGGCGGTCGTCTAGTTTCATCTGTTGAAAGGGTGGAAAGTACAAAATGTCGTAGGAAAGCTTCATTATCCGCAATACTCTTACAGTAAATTGTAATTTCGGCAATAAACGGAAATGGCCTTGATGGCATCGTCGTGAGATGATTTTCAGCGTCCTCTCCGTAAATGTGTGATGGCTTGCTCGTCCATAGCTCTTACTCTGGGCGTTCGTCCGGTGAGTTGAGCAGCTTTACCTTTACCTTTAGGAAATTCTTCTTGGATTTGGGACTTCTTTGTTAGACACTGTAATGTGATTTCTCCCAGGGGTGGTGTGACGATTCTTCTGCTACCCTTCAATTTCGTCCTTATAGTCTCGTCCAAGAAACTCCTTAACTTTCCCAGCCTTATAAGATTCTGTCTGGCTGCTTTAGATCAAAACACTCGTCAGAGTGTCATGCAGTGGTCTCATGGAAGCGTATTACTTGTTTCTATTTGTGTTGAAGTCTCCTTTCATTTCTCGGCCATTTCAAAGAGGATCGTCCTTAATGTGCATGAGGACACCTTTCGAGTGGCATGTTCAGCGGAGTGTGCGACTCGCGGCGATGGACCGGCCTTTACCATCTCGATCTTATCTTCCTACCAGTCCACTGCTGGACGAGGGCCACCTTTCCGGAGTGACGCGCGAGGATTCGCTTCCATTCTTTGACTTCTCTTCCCTCTTCTTAGCTATGATGGCGTCTTACGCATTCATAAAATTACGGGGTGAATGGACGAGTTCGGCCATGGGCCAGGGTTTCCCTGCCATTAAAGCTTGTGGATGAACAATCCCGAAATTTACCCGTTGTGAAGCGCCAAGTAGTTTGTCATCCTTGCCAGTCCTTTGCTCGGGGCTTCCTGACAAGCAGTGATAAAGGGCCAGTAAGCTTTCATTCTCCCACCTTTCACATGGTTAACAGAAGCTAGACGAGGCAGCTTGTGTCTCTGTCCCTATGAAATTATTGACAAACAAGCACTCGATTCAAGCGAACCCAGTATTCGAGGTGTTTTCTGAACCATACCGCCTTTTAGGTCCTTTAGAGTTGTAGGAAAAGCTACGCATAATCTCATAGGGACCCACTTGAAGGTGCATCGTGATCTTAAAAGTGGCAATGTGATCAAATGGGTCACAGCGTTCCATCATAAGAATCTAAAGAAGGCATTTTTGAATTTTGGAGGCAAGGGTGACCATTGATGGTAAGCCAGTAAGAGAGATCTGTCAGGTGAACCGAGATCCTCTACGGGGTTTGCTCTTCCATGTTCTCCCGCATCATCCATAACCTTCCTCATCCCAGTACGATCTCTTTCCAAATGTGGCACCTCGCTGATGTGGTGCCGCACGATACTGACTTTCGGGCTGTTGATTTGTTCCATCTCCTTGGCTCGGCCTTGTCCTTCTCCACACGCCTCATTCGCTGCCTCACCGAGATTGATCTCACTTTGCCATTTCTTGGTTGCGAGTCAATTCCGCCATAGCGGGGCCCGCCATGGATTGCACGTGTTGAGCAGGAGATGGTAGGGTAAGCGCAGTTGACGATCGTGGTAGGATTGCTAGAGGCATCCTACTTTCTTGATGGCTGGACTGGTAGCCTCGATCTTGTCCAGGACCATTCTGACCCTTTGTCGAGGAAAGGAATTGTAGAAATCGAAGATGAAATCTAACAAACCCAGTTCCCAGCGAGACGGGCGCCAGGCGGTAAACACAAAGAAATCGATGAAATTTTGAATGTCTCTGAGCGTTGATAATCTTGGAAGCGATCACGAGAAGCCAAAACTAAGTCGGAGGACCCGGTGGAGACCGGCCAAAGTCCTCAGATGATGAAGTTAGTAAATTTGTAATTTTCGTGAAAAGAAGATTATTTCTCAAAAAGTGTCTGAATGACTCTACCTTTCATCGAAGATTGTTTATATAGCATGTGTGGAAAGCGGTTGTTGTTGTCTTGGATTCCCATTATCAAGTCGGAAGATATGGGTAACTATAGCCATAGGAGTTATCTCGGTTGGACTTGGAGTCGTATAATAGTTAATGGAGAAATCACACATAGTAGTCTAACTTAATAGCTCGTCCATCTTTATCAAGGACGGACGAGTTCATTCTGGAGCGACTTGTGTTATTTATTCAGTTCTTATGTAGACCTCGTCCAAGCGATTACTGACGGATGAGCTCCTGTAATTACCTACGTCGCGTGGAGCGAGTCAGCTAAAGGCGCTCGGAATGATGCGTCTTGGTGTTTGGTTCGTCTTACACAGCCCATTGGACTAGACGAGTCATATGGAAGACTAGTGGTTGGTGCTTTTTGTAACACCATCAAAAGGAATTTGAGAATTTCTGTTTAGATTGGTGAGAATTTTGAGTTTAGGTCCTTTCTAATTAAAGGAATTAAAAAAAAAAAATTACAAGGAACCAAACACAGAAAATGATCTTCACAGCATTTTTATGTATGCAACCAAACATGGTAAAATATTTTATAATGAAAATGTTTTACAAGAAATATTTTCAATGTAAAATATTTTACATTTGAAAATATGTTATATCAAAATATTTACCAGTGTTTTGTGCACATTTGAAAAATGAGAATGATATGTTGATTTTAAGGCTCACCTGTTAACTCATCCTTGCTTTGAAAATTTTGTTAGTATTTTGTTTTTGTTTTATATTACTCCACATATTTACTCATTAAATTTCTCACATGTTCTAAGAATGTGTGTGAATTGTGTGGCATTGATTTTGGAGATTAAGATTGACAGAGCTCTGGGACTTCATTGATGATTATCGTAATTCAGTCACTTTAGTTGAGATGAGTACAACTTTAAGTTAGGACTATTTTTTTCAAATAACCTGTAGCCAGCCTAAATAAAGTGGCAATATCGGGTCTCTTCAAAAAAAAAAAATAAAAAAAAAAGTGGCAATATCGGGTTTCTTTAGGGACATACTTTAGTAAGAAAATGATCATTATTTGAGACATCCCCACACCCCCCGCCCCCCAAAAAAAAAAAAAAAAAAAAAAACTCCCTCTTTTAAGCTATCATGTTAGGAATTGGAATTATTGTGGAATTTGTAATATTTGGTCTTTTCTGTACGTGTGGTTGTAGCACATATTGAAAGAAATTTGGACCCAATTATATAATATTATATTTTAGTATAATATAGATTTGATAATATGTGGTTCTTTAAAGTGGACTTAGCTTGGATCTAATGTCTTGTTGTACTAGATCTTAAAGTATATGTGCATTTTTTTAATTAGAAAATCCTTATTTTGAGAGTTGGGAGACCATCAAAAAAAGTTATTCCTTTTTAGATGTTTATCAAGGGTTATTTCAACAGGATTTGTTTCAAAGGTCATCAAAGGTCTTCTGGACCCTTGAAATAATTTCTTTCTAAAAATTTTCTTTAAAAAAAAAAAAAAAAAGAGTTTTTACCCTTGGAAAAGCCAACTTTTTTATAGTTGTAGTACTCCTTACATGCTCTTTTTGATATCATGATTTGAAAACAAAATTAACTAATCTTGGGGTTTCAAAACACTATTTCATAATTTTAACTAAAATCATGTTTTGAAAACATGATGTCATTCTACGTGGCAGTGTGTGTTCAGTGAGTGTGCAACAGTGAATGTGTGTAATAATCATTAGCCGATGTTTAATTTGTGTAACAATGTAGTATATAACATCCCTTTCACATAGATTTATTATTTTGTGTAACATGTTGCATACAATGGTTATACATAATACCACCTCCTCCAATGTGAGATGACCTCACAATTAATCATGTGACCCAACCTATGTCATGTGTGAGACTTAACATTACATAAAAAAATAAATCAAGTTGAATTATGTTTCTTCTTGTTAGTGTGGGTGAGTGTGTTTCAAACACTTGTCCTCCTTAGCTTTTGTTTTGTGTCCCACATTAGGTAGAAGTCATCTTTAGTGTTTGTTTAGTTAGCTTATTTTTTGCCAACTTATTTTACTATTTAACTTATTTTTGCTACTATTCATGAGTCCTACTGTATTTTTTGGTACTATTTATGAGTTCCACTATACTATTTCAACTAACATTTACCTTTATTTACAATACTTTTAGTAAAAAGTTTTTAATTTTAGCAAAATAAACATATCTCAAACAGATCCTTAGTATTTATAAGTTTTTGTCCTCCCCAAGTGATACATTGAGTTAGTGGGTCTAGTGGTTTGATTTGAGCTTGACCAAAAGTCCCACACTTAAAACCCAATGGTTCTTGCTTGGGCCTTATCCTTTATCTTATGTTTCCAGCCCATTTTGATTTAGCCCTTTGGGTATTATACACGGAGCTCGTTGGGGCATTTATTAGCACAATAACCGTTGGCCCTTTGTCTCCATTAGAGCCCACTTGCCCCTTATTTGCTTGTTCTCTGTTCTTCTTGCTTGAATGTGCGACAAAGTTGAAGAAATTGTTATAGTCTAATTTTGAGAGGTTTTACTATGAGTGATATGAATCAACCTTTAAAGATAACATTATTGTGTGGTTCTATTGTTTTGTGAGATCTTTCTTAACTCCCTATTTATTTTTTTGTTATTGCTAATTTTTTAGGTTATAATGTTGAATCAAAACTTGTTTTTCCATAGCTTTTTTCCAACACTTCTATGCATCAACCATTCTTATATTAGAAAAAAAATAAAAATTAGAAATTATATTGTTATGCAAATATAGTTCTATAACGGAATGAAATATCCAAAATACTTTGTTGCTGCATCCAAACTTGCTATCTTTCAGCTCATCACTTTCCCCATATGGAAAATGAGGTGAGTTAACTGGGAAAATCTGGATTCGGGATTCCTCCATCAACTGTCCTTATGTATTCTCTCCACCAATACTTTGCCGAAACCTTGTTATCCAACATGGTGTATATAATAGCCTGCACAAAAGCAGAAACATATATATATATAAGAACCATCACGTTGCAAGTCAAGTTTTAGTTTTCATTACTTCGTCAACTACCATGCTCAAATCAAATGTATTAACATATTGATGTCTTCGCTTGTCAAACTACGAAGTGCGAGAAGCCATAGCTAGACAAGTTTGATAAAAATTAAAATTTGCAAATTCTCTTTGTAGTTACCTTCTCTCTTTTTTTTTTTTTTTTACTAAATATTTCTTATTTAGTATTCTTGATAATATAAAATTGTTAAGTTCTAAAATTTTAGAACAATTGGCAAACCGTGAGCACAATCTTATTTAGATATAAATTTTAGAGTCTATAGGGTTTATTAAACAATGCTCAATGTGCTGCAAGTCAAAATACAAGAAAAATGAAACTGCAGGTTTAGGAATTCAAAACATGACAAACTCGATCGATCGAGAAAACAGGTTCGACCAATCGAAAGACGGATTCTGCAAAATTTAATTAAAGCCCAACAACTCATTAAGCCCAAGTAATTAGAGTTTCAGATATAATTTTCTTAGTATTTAAAGGAAACCATAAGGCACGTTTTGCTATGACTTTGGAGGTGCTCTTGTTAAATCTAAAAGATACTATGCCTTCTCCTTTCAAAGTCACTATCGAAATTCCATCTATATATCTTTAGAACCGGTAGTTCCGAAGTTGCTGCAACAAGATCATACATAACTGATGATTTAAAGCTTTGAGTGGAATCTCAAAGTCACAAATGTGGGTGTTTGTGTGCGACAAATTCAGATAGAAGAGTATGTGGATTCAGAGTTGCATGTGGTTGTGTGAGTAAGTTCTACAAGAGGTAGCTTTAGATTTTAGAGAAAAAATCTATTGTAAACTTTCATTCTATCATAGTGAATTTGTTTACCTCGAGGATAGCTAAGTTAAATCTTTTCCAGGTTTTTTTATCTTGAAATAGGACAATTTCATTAGTTTTCCTGGCTGCCTTCTTTACTTTTCCGCACTTAGTGATATGATTGTTTATTTTTAACTTAGATCTGAATAATAAACCTAAGTATCAACTTAGTTAATTAATAAGATTAAACAATCTGAGTATATAGGGGTCTAAACGAACAAACAAGTGGTATCAGAGTGGGTTCACTCTAATTGCATTAACGTCCTAAGTAAGATCCTTGATCCCTGCTGTCTTCGATAATTTTAAGTGTCTTACTGCTTTTAGTTGTGATGTTTTGAATAAAAAACACACTAATGTTTCTATTGATTTTGTTGATGCCTATGAAACTCTTCGTAGGGAATTATTTAAATCTATGAAAATTACTAACAAATTCAAGGAAGAGTTAAAATTAGCTAATCTTGAAAAAGATAAATTGATTGTGAGATTAGATGAATCTAATAAAAAGAATGAATTTTTGAGAAATCAATTTTCCTCTCAAGATGAAAAGATGAAAAGCTTGGAACAAGAATTAGTTGAGTCTAAAGTTAAAATTGAAAATTTGACTATTACCAAGCCTACTATTGATAACAGATCTGTTTCTGTTTCTTTTAAGCCTAAAGATAAAAAAGTTTATATTCCTTCTTTTAAGAGGAATCATAAAGTAAAAGGCTTACGCTGCTAGGTTAGACAAATGTAAAAATTCTGTTGTAGACGCTAAAATTTCTAAACCTATGTCTAAATCTCTTGTTAGAGAGCAAAAGAAATATGTTTTTATGCCTACTTGTCACCTTTGTAGTGTTGTTGGTCACATTAGACCAAATTGTTCTTTGTTGAGGCAAGAACCAAAGCCTGTGACCAGAAACCCCTTTAGGAAAACTGTTGTTCCTAAATTTGTTCATGTTTGTCACTTTTATGGTGTCTGTGATCAAATTCGTCCTAATTGTCGTAAATTGAAATTTAAGCATTCTGTGTTTCATTCTATGATATGTGATGATATTTCTCTTGCCATAAGTCCAAATAAATTGTTTCATATGCTCTTGAGAAATTTAAACTTGTTGGCTTATGAAAGGAAATTGCAGGATTTCAATTTCTCTGATCAAAAGAAGTTTGTAAGCCCTCAAATGCACTCTACTTCCCATGGTTCTTCGCCTACAAAGCCAAAGACTTGTGTTGTATAGGTGAGAAAAGATCTGCTAAGGTGAGTGTTGTTTACCTGTCCCTGATTTAATTCTTTCAATTATTTGTGGACATGTTTTCTTTCAGTTTTTGGTTGTTTTATTTTCTTAGGTTGTTTTGTTTATTCAAAAATATCCAAAAACATTGAAAATTTTAAAAAAGACAAACATTTTATTTTTGTCTAGTTTTTTTTTTTTTTTTTTTTTTTTGGGAATTACATGAATTATAATATCTCTCTCTTAATTTAGAACATACTTGATATTGTGGAGAAACTTGAAAAGTATGCATTGCATAACTGAGCACATAAGCTATTTTTGATTTTGTATGAGTATGTACTAGATAGTATATGTACTCATGGGTTAATTAAGAAATTGATTTTGTATGAGCATTATTTTTGCATTTTATTCATTTAGCATAATGTGTGCTTTTTGATATTTGTCATAAACTAGTAAAGCCTTTGATAGTTGAATAAGAGATCTAGAGTTCAATCACTGCCTACACCAAAAACTAATTGGCTTCTTGGTCTGATAATAGAGCTATCATTAGGAGCGGACACCATAGGTTGAAATTCTCTCCAAAAAAAAAAGTGTGTAATTAAGGTTGGCCAATGAAATTTTCATTTTATGACTGTGTATCTTGTTTAGTTTTGATGAGCTATTTTCTGCACTTTACTAATTTGTGATGTAGTGCTTGATTGTGTGAGTTGTTTATAGTTTTTAAACAAATGATCTTGATTTTGATGTCACATTCTTTTGATTGTAAGGACTAGAAAATCCTAGGAGAAATGCATAAATACTATCTCACCACTAATACTCACCAATCATGAACACCTGTGTGCAAATCATAAAAGTCGTGCTCGGTAAGGTGTAGCACTTGCACAGCAAGATAAAACGAGGTGTTGAAAAAGAATGAATAAAAAAAGGAATATGTACCAATGGTATTTTCTTTTCTATCTCCTATATGCCTATGCATGATATCTTTGATTGTGCTAAAAAAAAAAAATCAAATGAAAAAGAAAAAAGAATCAAAATGCTTTTACGTGATTGTAAGCGTGTTTTTTAGGAGATGTGAGAGTTATATGATGTAACTCTTTAGGTGATAGTCACTTTCAAACCAATGTGATTGATAATGTAGAAAATTTGTTTGATTACTATTTACACATCACATTTTCTGTACTTTGTAAACTTACTTGTTGCACACACTACACGCAAATCTTTGCTAAATTCTATACATATGATTGTGTGTTAACTAATCTGGCAATCTTTAATTGCATATGATTTGATGTGTAAATCCTTTTTTTTTTTTTTTTTTTTGGTTGTAATTTGAAGAAAAATGTATTTACAAGTTTAAAATTTGTGTTTTTAACTTCTTGATTGGTTTTGATATTTGCATTTAAAAGGTATCATGTTTTTAAAACTTTTCTGGATCATGTTCATATATATTGAGTATTAAAAATTCTTTTTAAGTTCTTTTTTTGCATAAAATTTTTAGATTTTTAAGTTTTAAAATTTTTACGTTGATGGACTGATCAAATATCTCCCTCGACTGATTGAAACTGTGAGCTGTTGTGTTCAAAACTCCCTACCTCTCTTGATTGATGTTTGATCTATTGAGGTTGATTTGAGTTCAAAATACCTTGACACATGAAAACACTTTGTATGCTAAATTTTTATATAAGTGAGATCTATTTTGTATAGTCTTAATTGATTGTGCCCAGAAGTGTTTACATGTATCTATTTATGGGTCATGTAGTGTCAAGTTTGCATGCATTGAAAGATAGAATATTTGTATTCATGTGTATCCTCACTTATTTTTTTGGTTAGGTTTGTGTCTTTTTAGTTTTCCCCATCTCCTAAATTTTTTCCCAAACACTTTTTTCCCGCAAACTTGTTTTGTTTTTCCTATTTTTATAGGGGGAGAAAGTTGTTTTTAAAACCTATGTTGTTTATAGGGGAAGTTGTTGCTCTTCATAGGGGGAGTTGCCTCTATTTTCTATAGAGTTGAATTCTTTTGTGTTTCCATGATTCTCTATTTTCTCTTGACACCTGTTGTGTATTTTTACTGTCTACTTTCTGATTGGGTTGCCTTTGTCAATACATTACAAAAAGAGGAAGAAATAGATGAAATTTAGAAAAGGTTTTAACTGTTTTTATATTGGGGGGAGAGTTAGTTTAGAAAAGGTTTGAAAGAGGGAGAAAATAAAATTTTTTTTTTTAATGTATTTAACTTAGGGGGAGAGTTAGTTTGCATGTTTGTTATTTGTTGTTATTGCATATAAATATATATATATTTTCATATTGTTTATCTGTCTTTATTTCCACACATGTGCTGTGCTCTTATGAGTGTTTCAAGAGATAGGTACATTTCGATTAAGACCTTCTGCCTCTTTTTGCAACTTTTGGGTTAGAAGTATTAGATTGGAATTTGTGATGTATTTGGGTATTTTATTGTAATTGGGTTATTCTTGTATTTGAGCATTTCATTTTGTATGTAAGTTTTGTCAATGATTGCTAAATGGGGAGATTGTTAGGTTCTAAATGTTTAGAACAATTGGCAAACTGTGAGTATAAGCTTGCCTAGATATAGATCTTAGAGTCTATAGGGTTTATTAGACAATGCTCAAAGTGCTGCAAGTCAAGATACAAGAAAAAGGAAGCTACAGGTTTAAGAATTTGAAACATGACAAACTCAACCGATTGAGAAAACAAGTTCGACCGATCGAAATATGGATTTTGCAAAATGTAATTAAAGCCCAACAACTCATTAAGCCCATTAAGTGATTAAGGTTTCAGATCTAATTCTCCTAGTATTCTAAGGCACTTTTTGCTATGACTTTGGAGGTGCTCTTGTGAGATCTAAAAGGTACTGTGACTTCTCCTTTCAAAATCACTACCGGAATTCCATCTATACATCTTTAGAACCGATAGATTTGAAGTTGCTACAACAAGATCATACATAACTGATGATTTAAAGCTTTGAGTGAGATCTCAGAGTCACAAACATGGGTGTTTGTGTGCGATAAATTCAGATAAAAGAGTCCGTGGATTCGGAGTTGTACGTGGTCGTGTGAGTAAGTTTTACAAGAGGTAGCTTTAGATTTGAGGAAGAAAATCTATTGTAAACTTCCATTCTATCATAGTGAATTTGTTTATCTTGAAGATAGTTAAGTTAAATCATCCCTAAGTTTTTTACCTTGAAACTAGATGTTTTCATTGGTGATTATCATATCGTTGTCTTCTTTACTTTTTCGCACTAGCGACATGATTGTTTGTGTTTAACCTAAATTTGAATAATAAATCTAAGTATCAACTTAGTTAATTAATTAGGTCAAATAATCTAAATATACAGGATTCTAAACGAACAAACAAAAATTTACGAACCTTGTAAAGAGGAACTCGACCATCTGCTGGGACATTCAGACTCTTGAGACAGTTGCATTTTAAGGCTTCTTCATATTTCCCCTGTATATATAGGCATTAACGTTATGAACAACCAATAAAGATAAGAAGAATGCATGGCGGTGTCAAATTTGCCCTAATGATCAGGTTTACTAAAGCAATGAAACTTTTTTTTTGGTCCTTTCCATTTTTATTCATCCATTTTTTTTTACCATTAGCTAGGATTAAACCCGCCTGGCTTCTTTCTTGCACTACTTTGTCTTGGGAAAGATAATGAATGCGATTATATGCTCACAGATAGTGTTCAGAAAAAAAACATAAAGATATTAGATTTCACAATCATGTCTGTTAGATTCTAAAAATTTAGGATTAAATGTTTAGAATTCTATTTTTTATGTGTTGGTAAATCAAGAATAAAACATGTCTAGTCTATGTGTTAGGCATTGCTCAAAGATGTGTGTTTCAAGCTTCAAGTTCGAGCTAACTATAGAAAAGAGAGTTGAGAATCTGCCAAGCTCGATCAATCGAAAATTAGATTTGACCGATCAAGAATCGCAGAAATCAGATTCTACAGAATTTTAAAACAAGGCCCAAGCTGGCGAAAACGTTTAGGGTTTCAATCCAACTTGTCTACATATAAAAGAAAAACTCTAGCTACATTTTGAAGACCTTTGGAAGACTTGTGTGTGTTAACCTTTGTGAGATTTGAGAAGTGTTGTACCTGATAACTACACAAGCGTCTACTAGAGCAAGACCTATAATCAAGCATTGGTAGAACCTAGTTGCTGCTAAAAAGATCAACAATTGAAGGTGATTTGAAACCTTTGAGTGGGATCTCAAAGTCACAATTGTGGGTACTTGTGTCGCAGTAAGTCTAAGAAGAGAAGGAGTTCGTGGATTCGGACCTCGCACGTGATCGTGTTAGTAAGTTTCTACTGGAGGTAGCAATAGATTTAAGGTTAAATCTGATTATAAAAACTTTGATTCTTTTATAATGGATTTGCTTTATCTTGATGATAGCTAAGTCAAATCCTCCCTAGGTTTTTATCTTGAAACTGTTGGTTTTATTGGTTTTCCTGGGTCATCATATTGTGGTGTTATTTACTTTCTGCTACTTTGCATGATATGATTTATTATTGTTTAACGAAGATCTAAATAATTAACCTAAGTAATTAATCACTTGGTTAATATATTAGATTAAACAATTTGCTTTAAGGGGTCTAAACAAACAAACAATGTCAAAAAGAAATTATAGTTCTAAATGTGGATTCTTTGGCTGCTATAAAAAAAGCTCGTACTGATTTCTTCCTACCTAAGAATTTCAAAGTTAACTTCAACGAAAAAAGATAGAAGACTAAAATATGAAAGTGCCACACTTTTTTTTCCCATGCAGATTGTGCATAGGAAATCATTGCAGACTGCCACACTATTTTATTGAAGAAATATTATACTATGGCATAGCTAGAATCTATATCTACAGTGTCTAGTAGTTATTATACAAGGCAGAGCAAATACTGTTTTTCTATTGTTAATTGTAATTTTTTTTTATAAAAATTATAATTAAGTGATTAAATTCACTATTTCGTAAATTTTGAAATTGAAATGTGATGTTCTTATGTTTTAGAAGTGTGGAGAACTTTTATGTCATACCAGACACATGAGAACTTCAACCAATGCCATCTCCACATTGAATTCAGGCTCCGGATCACCCTTAACGTTCTTATATGCCTCTCGGAACTCCTTCACTATTTGATCACCCTTTCCAGATTTTATTAGCTGCATTGCCTCTGTCTACATCATTGTCATGAAGAAAAAGATAAATCATTCACCATAAGATAATCTGGATAACAACCCTAGCTCGGTTGGTATCATGACATGGTTGAAAACCATATGCATTAGGCGATGTGCTAGGTGTACAAATATTTTGTGTTAGGAATACAATGTTGGATACAAATTACAAGATTTAAAAAAAAAAAAAATTTTATCACAAGAATAGGATTTATACTCACCCTTAAAAAAAAAGAAAACAAAAAAAAAAGAAAACAAAAAGAAAGACAGTAAAACTGTCTACCAATTACTCCTCCAAATCTCATCCTAATCTCATAAAAAGTGGAAAATTTGTGTATTGTATACTACCTTTTACAAAAATATGATTTATACTCACGATACTTCAAATGTGAGCAACTCTTTAACAGTCAAAATTGAAGACAAAGACCGAACTTCAAAAAGTATAGATATAAGAATCTTTTCTTAAATTAAGACATTAGTCTCTATAAAGATAAGGTTTTTACCATTTTTTGTGAGATGTAAAGATGGTAAAAAAGGTAACAAAAAGTTTAAATGTTAAACTTTTTTTACCATATTAACTTTTACCCTAATTAATCACGTCCCTTGTTTCTTCTTTATTCTTCTTCTTTTGGAAACTAATTAGAAATATTACTACAGAAATTCATCAAACTTTCCCTTAGGGCTCAAAGCGAGGCTCCCATGTTCTTCCATACACTTAAAATATAGACAAGTACCATCTGGCTCAATTTACCCGGTAGTCACCTTTCTTCTTATTTGTATAACAATGATATGGGTAGTTTTTTATTTTTATTTTTTTTGTTAATACAATGATACGTGTAGTTATTTTTAAGGGTAGCTATTAATTTAATTTATATTATATACCCGTACTAATTAGAGTAACTTAGGAGCAAAACAAAATTTAATGATCAGGTTCTTTTATAGAAATTATCTTTTTGAAAATGACTCAATTTCTTTGCACTAGGTCGTGATTTTGAAAATGAGTTGGGAAACTCTTTTTTTTTTTTTTTTTTTTTTTTTTTTTGGGTTTGCATAAAAAATCAAAATATTTCTTATAATTACAAATGATTATATGAATCAAAACTTTCAAACATAACATAAATGTTATATATATATATATATATATATATATTTATATATATATTTTGAGAAGGTAAAATAAATGTTATATAAACGGATTAAAATATGAACCTAAAATAGTTCTTATAAAATTCAACCATTTATAGTGGTTCAACATATATATATATATATATATATATATTATATAACCATCCAAAATGGCTTATAGGTTCTTTGAGTTGAAAGAATATGGGTTGGCTAAGGTCATTTAGGCTTCATTTTTAATTTGATGAAATTGAGGCCCAAAAAAACAACACTATACAGAACTTCTGTGTACATTAAGCATATAGAAGCACGAGCACAAGTTCGGCTACATGCCAAGAGTCTTGGGGAAATTATTACATACTCCTAGTTTAATACTTATTAAATACCCCTGCCTACTTTTTGTTTTTAGGTTTATTAAATGTCACTCTGTTTCTTTGGTCTTGAAACAGAGCACAACTTCTAAATGAACCATTGAGGAACCTTAAGTCCTCCACTAACATGTCTTGCACTGAATTTTTTAGTTTGTCCCTACCATATTATAATTTAAACTTTTTATGGGTCCACATTAACTAAAATAATAGAAATTCACATATATTACACTCAGTATTTATCTAACTACTAATAGTTTCATTCATAACTTGAGTTTTGGCTCTAAAAAAAATCAAAAATAGATCATTCATGTGAGAAATATCTCAATAAATAAATACAATATTATGAATAAGCATTTTTTTGTAGAGTTTTTTTTTTTTTTTTGGGTATAATTACATTAAATATCACTTAGTATTTAAATGAATAGCTTTTAATTTTTCAAATTGGTCTCAAATATTATATATTCACATAATGTGTGTAAGTACGTGTATCATATATAAATTTTGCTCCCCTCAACTCAAATCCTAGCTCCGCCATTGACTCCTAGAGTTTGTAATAATTCTCCAGAGTCTTATAGATAGCTTAATTAATTGGTACTTTTTGGTGTTATAAGATGTAATATCCCGGAATAGATATAGAGAAGAGAATGAGACCTGAATGGCTTTAACGTCTTTTGGTGAAGGCCTTTTAATAGTGCTCCACGGCCTGAACTTACTAGGCTCGGCTAGACGTGAAGACACGTATACAATAGTATCGAAAAGTGATTGCAGTGCGACCTGTCCACCCGCTGGGTAGACGATAGGTTTCCGGAAAGATGAAGCTCTTGGCTGATTCAAAAGAGTAGTCGCAATCGCATTGGCTTTTGGACTCATTGTACAACCTCTACTGATGACACCAAGAACACATGCCAATACAAGAGACACCCCTACGGCCCCTCTTACAAATTTGTTGTCACCACCAGCTTCTTCATTTGTTGAAGGTTCTGGAAATCTATTAATGGCACAAACAACGGGACTGAAGGCATGCCTAAGAGGACGCTGGTTGGAACTGTTAGGTAGTGAAAGAGAAGAATGGTTAGAACTAAAATTAGGGTTGGTTAACCTTTTAGCACTTAGAGGGGAAGAGATGCGTAGGGGCATGCTAGGCAAGGGATTGTAGCGGAGGAAAAGTGTGGATTCCATAGAACTGTGTGCTTTCAGGAACTAGGAGGCTAGCATTGGAAGGGTCATGGTTATTAACGGTTAACACACAGTGTTGAATATATTTTATCCGAATTGGAAATAGCCATGACCCACACAAATTGCCTTTTAGGAGTTTAAGTAAGGTATCATTACATGCTTTGAACTGAAGTCTCAGTAATTAACGGGCAAGGTATCACTTTCAAGTCTATGTACTAGAACGAACGTGTTACTAATACGTACGAGAAGGATCTAGTCTTGCTTTAGTTCTTGCTTCTTGTGTATGAGAGGGACAAGTTTCTCATAGAGCCTTAAAAGATGCCTGAAGATGCATCTGTTTCTTTACCCACCTAGCAAGATTGTTATCAGAACCATTTTTTATCTCCTTTTCCACGCTAATTAAAATTGCGGTCCAAGCTCTCTTTCTCTCCCACTGTGAATATCCAATGCTCACTTTCTCACACAATTTTCATCATCAATCTTTCTCTTTACAAGTTCTCTTTCAACGTGTTTTTGGAGGAACATTCACTAATGGCAGGGTTGGCATTTAGTATAAGAGTACAAATTTGGTAAGAATGGAGTGCAAAATTCATATTTTATATCATCTAATAAAAGTTTGTCATATTAGTTTTTTGTTTAAAACTTAGTACGTCCTATCACATTTAATAACATCTCAATAAACTCTCAATTGAATTGAATTTTCAGATGGATATTAAAATTGATTGGGTGTGATTGTGCTTATTTTTTAAAAATTAGATTTTACACCGCATCATTATAGATTTAACCTCTTAGTGTAATGCCTTGCTTGAAAACAATAAAATTTACAAGGGAAACAAAAAAACTCTGTTCTTCAAGCCTATCATACTATCTTAAAGATGCCTGAAAAAGTTTAAGGTTATTGTTGGTAAATTCATGACAACGTAATGCTTATTTGAGTTAAACAAAGAAAATTTAAATGCATGTCAAAGTCCAAGAATCAGCTCAATTTTTGTAGTCTTTGGAGTCTCTGGAGTTTCAGAAAGAGGGTTCAAATTGTGCATGGTTGGGTGGTTGCCCCTCTCTGAACCCAATGATTTCACCAACTTGGCCCTTCAAATCAACCACCCAAGACCCTTCTCTTCCAAACCCAAAACCCAAAAAAAAAAAAAAAAAAAAAAAAAAAAAAAAAAAAAAAAAAAGTGTTTATTTATTTATTTATTTATTTATTTATTAAAGAATTTGAGTGTTGGGTATAGACGTGTGAGTGAAATTCCACATTGAATAGTAATATGAAGAATAAATGGTCAATATAACATAGTTGAGCTCATACCCATTAGACTTTTAAGCCTTTTGAGTTAAATGTATCTATATATTATATTAACTACTCATATGTTTTTCAAATAGTCAACAAAACTTTGTGTGCTTTACTTTTCCTAAACATCAATTTATATTGCAATTTGTTATTGTGGCTTGATTAACCGGAAATCCATTCATCATCATAATTGGTTGATTAATTAATTTGGCTTAAATTGATTTAATTTAATTAACGAGGTGTAACCGTAACTTCTCAGTTGATATTCAAGCTAGATTAACACTAGGTTGGGCATTTATTCTTAAGTTCATCCTTGACCCTTGATGTCAATGGATCACTATCACTCGTTTAGTATCCCTTCGTATTTTGATAGAAATAATTGCGCATATTAGAAGAGTAGACCTCAACTCCTACTGCAGAATGGTTTACAGAATAGCTGGTTGTGGCGAATTTGAATGGTAAAGCCTTGAATGGCTTTTTCGTAGCTGTTTGACATGAGGAATTTAATTAGGAGGTGCTCCAATGTGGAGATAACTAAGGTTGCTTGGTCAATATCAGAGACCACTCTTTAATGCACAAAAGTTGTTAAAGGCTCCAAGCTTCAGATGCTAACTTTAAGTTTGAAAAAATGAGAATGGCTGAAGATGAATCCCTTAATAAGTATTATGCAAATATTAATAATATAGTCAATTTCACATTTAACATAGGAGAAATCATAGGGGAACCAAGTATTGTTAGAAGATCATGAGATCCCTACCTGAGTGTTTTAGTCCTAATATTATATCCATTAAAGAAAGTAAGGATCTAGACAACATTAGGTTAAAGAATTAATGGGATTTTTACAAACATATGAACAAACCTTGCCCCAGAATAGTAAGGACCAAGACACCATTATTATTATTATTTTTATTTTTGTGAGAAACAAACATACTCATACAAAAGAAGGAACGAGATTCTAACACAAATGCACAACATATCATAATCTTACCTTTTAATTTTTAACCGTTATTCATAATGTTAATATTAAATTATGCTTCCTCTATGCATTATAGTCATAAGAGGCAGAGTTTAAAAAAAAAATTCAAAGGAGCAAGCTAGATATAACACAATCAAATAAAAAAATTTATTAAATAAATTAACTTTAACTCAATAAAATTGTATGTGCTAGATGGTGTTAAAACCATTTATAAAATAATTAATCATGAATTAAATTTTTAAGCAGTTTGTTTTTTGTATTCACAGTTAAACAATAATGTCCGAAAAAAGTAATATCTCTTTTTTTAGGTTCACATCATTGAGCCTTGAAATGGGTCCAACATTTGAAATTTAGAATTTTGGATAGAGGGATTAGGATTGAGCAGTAGTTTTCAAATCTTGAACATTTTTTTTCTATTAAAATATGTGCCAATTGTGGATGGTTTCTCCCATTAAAATTATATCAATTTTTTTAAAAAAAAAAATTGAATATTAAATTTTATAAATTAATTTCATAACCAATTTTTTCATTAAAAAAAGTGCGGATTAGTCTTTATGTGCAATCAAATAATATATATAAATAAATAAATAAATAAATATATATATATAATAACACAATTTAATTACTTAAACCTCTATCTAATCAAGAAACAGATAGTAAACTAGTGCTATATTTTAAACATAATATAAAACAGTAGAACAAAAAGGAGGTGCAAGATGCAAAGTGGTACAAACCACTAATCTTACAGAGAGATTTCGGCAAAAACAAAAGCAAACCAGAGAGATAGAAAGAGAGATACACGGATACCACACTGCTAGCTGATCCTTAACTAGAGGCGGGAGCGGAGAAGAGCGGACGACAAATTAATATATATTTTGGGTTTATCTTAACAAATTTTAAGACTTGAGGGAAGAAAAAAAATATATAATAGGGTATTAAAGTATTAAACCAATATTTTTTTTTCCTCTCAAATTTTAGAGGGGCTGATCATAAGTTAATTTACATATAATTTAGGTATAATTTAATTTATCATTTTGTTAAAGTTATAAATGAAATTTTCGAAAGGTCAAGGGAGGCCATGGTCCCCATAGCTCTGCCTCTGATGGTCATTTGTACTTTTTCTTCAAAAATAAAAAGAAATGATATAATTATACAAAGAAATTAGTGAATTTTTTTTTTTTTTTTTTCAAAAAGAAACGCAATGAAATATCCAAAACGCTTTTCTTGCTGCAACCAACTTGCTACGGTTTGAAAAAATAAGGTGAGCTAATTGGGAGGAAAAAGGGGTAATTCTGATTCAACTTTAACAATCCTTGCGAATTTTTTCCACCACGTCATTGCATTTTCCTTTTCATCCAACATAGTATATATAATACCCTGTAAGAGTAGAAATAAAAGAACCATCATGTCGCAAATAAGAGAACCATGGTTTTGATTACTTGGTCAATTGCCATGCTATTTTTATTTTTATTTTTTTAATTATTAAATATTGAAGTCTTCATTAATTTGTCAAACTACGAAAAGGCCGGGACTGTGGGAGCAGCCACAGCCAGACATTTTAAAAATTCTCTTTTTTAATAGTAACTGTTTTTTCTAATTATTTTATAATATTCTTGATAAAAAGAAATTTACGAACCTTGTAAAGAGGAACTCGAGCATCTGATTTGATAGACGACGATTTTTTGAGATTGAGACATTTGCATTTAATGGCTTCTTCATATCTTCCCCGTATAAGCAGACATGAACAATATGAACAGCGAATTTGACTGATGCAGATTGTGCATGTAAAGTCATAGGGTACACTATCACTGTTCCACATTATTTTATTGCAGAATTTTACTATGGCATTGACATGATAGCCGTGGTGCATGGTTAGAAGTAGAACCAATATCAACAATTTATAGTTATTATCGTACAAAGCAAAGCAATTACTATTTTTCTATTGTTAGGAATCTGACTTCCATTACAAAGGGAAGCCAAAGGGGTGCTTACTGAGAAGGTTTCATCGGGCCCAAGTGAAGCATGTTTATAGGGAAGGAAATTGTTGTGCTGATGCACTTGCAAGATGGGGATGTTTAATGGATGATGCTTTTGCTGTATTTAATCATCCGCCAAGTACTGATGTTTTGTGTTTAGTTAATTCGGACTTGGCTGGCATGTGTATTAATAGAACTATTAGCACTGGTCTCACCTCTAGTGTGGGATAACTCTTGTTTGTATTTTTCATTTCCTCTTAACCAAAAAAAAAAAAAAAAAAAAAAAAAAAAAAAAAAAAAGAAAAAGAAAAAGAAAAAGAAAGAGGGAAGCCAAAGGGATAAATATCTTCCTTTAGATATGGCTAATTTCATGACAAATTTATTTATAATTATTGGGTTTTACTACGTTGGGTAATGAAGACTAAAGTTGAAGAGTCTCTATAGACTCTTGGTCAACTTGAATCCTATTGTGAGAAATTCTAATATTTTATTTTCAACAATCGGTTTCATGACAAATTCTAGTCCAAACCCTACACATATGTATACACACTATTAACCTTGTTAAGTTGTAATTTATTTGTAATTGTGTTGGCTTTATTCCGTATCAAATTTGATTGTAATTCAAGCTTAATTTTTTTATTTTATTTGTGGGCTATTTTTTGTAATTGGGTTAGGTTTAGAAATTCAATGAAGTGTTGTTAGAAGTACAAATTTACAGGACACTGTAAGGACATTGGCACCCACAAAGTGTTACCTCACAACTTAAAAAAATCAGTTGCGCATAAAAACTCATGAGACACCACCAATTTGGTATAGTAGATGAAAGTTCAAATAGCGTATAAAACACTATGAACGTTTAGACCCCCAATTTACAAATTACCAATTCAAGTTTAATATCAAACAATGTATGTGCGGAAAATGAACATAAGCTTATAACAGAATTGATAAACAATCTCAACCAAATAAAATCACATCCACAGCAAAAATTAAATGGCAAAGATTAAGGAAAGAGAGATGCAAACACAGGGAAAACATAGTGATGTGTTATCGAAGAGGAAATCAAAGTTCTCGGCGTAAAACCTCTCCGCCGCCCTCCAACCGGTCAATAATCCACTAAAGAATCAAGTTGGGATACATGAACAGCAGAATACCCTCCAAGTCTAATCTACCCAGTGTACCTAAGCGCTTCAAGCTCCTACTCCAACGAGGTTACGCCGAACCTATTTCTTCTTTATTAGCTTACCAGATTCCGCTATAGCCCATAGCATCAACCAATGTGAATTAGTCTCTTCCTAACTGCTTCCCAAAGCACCAAAAAGTCTTCTCACAGATGTGGGTATAGTGAGAAAATGATTTGACTAAGAACCTCTCAAGGATGTAACAATGGAGAGGGTGAGAGTAGAGGAATTTGAAGAGTCTCTATGTAAAGATTGTGGATGAGTCAATCTTGTTTTTCTCTAGGGTTTCTCTCTCAAAATTTTCTTTGGAAGCTCTCTACATTTCGTGGGTATAAGGGGTATTTATACTAGTATGAGAATAGAATGCGAAGAGTCAGTTTTTCCAAAACAGAGCTGGCTGGCGACTTGGCCTTCGATTTGACTGAGTTGCGAGTTCAAGCCGCGAGCTAACTGAATGGCCAGTCTGGACTTTTTGTCCTGTAGTCCTACAGTTGGCATGACGGTTCAGCTTCTCTGCATGCTTCACTCGTGTGCATCTTCTGGCGGCTTACAAGTCGCAAGCCACCCGCGAGATCTAGTTGCGAGTCCCTGCTTCACTGCACAGTCTTGAGCATTTCTTCACACTCTCTCACACACTACCCTTACATGATTCCCACCTAAATACAAGGTTTCTAAGTGCTGAATTACAAGCAAATTAGCACGGAATAAAGCCAACAGAATGGTTGATTAAATTCAACCTTACAATCTCCCCCTTTGGCTATTCCGTGACAAAACCCTAAAACAAACTCTAGACTTAACATGTGAGTTGGGAACAATTGAACATAACTCACTCATACCTAACTCTAAAATCTGTGTAGCTATTAAACCATAAGAACAAGTATCTCCTAAAACACAACAACACAATATGATCATTATATGCAAAAAACTTGTAATGCATATGGAGTAAGCACAATGCGATCAAGCAAAATGGAATACAAGCAATAAACTATGGCTTGACCAAAAATGAACAATCACTATAAATTGTGACCACAATTCTCATTCACACAAGGAATGAACATCCGGACATGTAAGCTAATAAGCTCAATGCAAAGTATCATTTGCATGTCTAACACTCAACCAATGCAACAACTCAAGGTAATTGCATTAAGGATAAAAAATCCAACAAATGGCACAAGAGTGAAAGTACTTAAAGAAAATGCATAACATTTAACAACAAGTACTAGGCTATAAAGCAAGGGTACAACTACATGTACTGTAAATAAACTAACATCTTATATATATAGACCAAAGTACCACAAAAGCTTTTAAAACATAATCACAAAAGCATGCATTGTAACCATGACCAAGAGTATATATAAACTATAAGCAGATAACTGTTCTGAACTAAACTAGCCAAAAGTTAGGCTATCCAAAAGTATGTGTGAGTGTATGTATCAGCTTCTTCTTTTTGACCACACAACTCCCCCTTTCATTATGCACTCTTCCCTTTGTGTTGCTCTCCCCCTTTCACTGTGCTCTCCCCCTTTTTGGCACGAATAGCTAAAGGCTGTCCTCTAGCTTTTGCTGAATAGCATCTAACTGTGTCTCCATTGTCGTGAGATGCATTTGAACTTGATTGTTGGTGGAGTAGAGAACTTTTTCAAGTCTGGCAATACGCAAATGCAAACTCTCAAACAAAGTACCCAACCTGTCAGCTTGAGGACCAGATTGTTCTTGCAGAGTGCTGGTCGTCTGTAACTCAAGAGTGAAGGGAGAAATGATATCGGTACGCATAGGTGTAGCTGAACCATGAGTGGATGAAGTGGCATAAAGGAAGGGTTCACTCTTAGGTGCTTTAGAAGAGTGACTTTTGCTGGCTTGAAGGGAAATCATGGATAGTGGACGAAGACAAACCATTTTCTTCCCATCTGTTGGTGGACTTACCCCTTCAAGGATCATGATTTTCATGACAAGACTACAAAAAGGAATACATGTTCGAGCTGCTGATCGAGCCACTGTCTTCCCAATGGTCTGAAAAATGTGGGCACATATGTCAATCGGAACTCCGGTGATGAGATCACATAGGAATTGCGCTCTTCCAAGGTTGATGAATGCAGTGTTCGAGAGTGGATAGAGATTGAAGAACATGATCAATTTAAGAGTCGTCAGTTCAAGTGCAAACTTTGCAATACCTATGGATGTGCCTTTGCTTGAGACCTCATGATCAGGCCCGAGAACTTAAAGAATGTCTTGTACCTGAAGCTGTCGATCATCATACGGAGTGAGGTCTACATTTGCCGGTCTAGTGATGCGAAGGACCTTTGCAATGTAGCCTGGATTGATGGTGAACTCTTTTCCTTGTACCCAACAATTCAACTCAACTCCGGTATATCGAGCATTTGAATAGAATTCCTTTACCAATTCATCAATCGGGTCCTCGAAGTTCCCGAACAGATCAGCCTAATCTTTTGCTTCAAATATCCTAGGGATAAATGTAGTTCCTAAGGTATCAAATGCTGGAATGTGTTTGTGAATCGAGAAGAGTCCTGAATCTCTCACTGTTTGAGTCTTGAGATGAACGGCGAGTCCGATTCGAAACAGGGGATGATGGAACATCAGTCACAGGCTCTTTTCTTTGAGAGGAACGTCGAGACATCTACAAAAGAACATACACACAGCAGAGAACCAAGTGCAGAACCACAAGACACAAACATCAACTTTATTAGATCCAAGTTAGTTAATGAAGTAAGTGCACATTGATATGTAGAAAGAGATATCACTCAACCACAGTACAGGAACCAAGTTAACAGTAAAGTAGCATGTGCAACACTTGTGCATGTGATGTGCAAATATGATAAAGAAGCAGGCACAACTAAGTGCAATGTAATCAATGAACACCACAGAGTCGCAAGTAATTGTCATCGTGACAAACTACGACAAGCATGAAATGCACAGCACAGCACAGACAAGATATATTACTAAAAAAAATGAAAAGCATACACAAAAACATGTATATCAAGCATCATATTCTTAATGACAACAATATACATTTAACAAACTCAGTCAAATAACCCCAACCCATAACCAAATCAACACATAAACCTAATCTCAACAACTCAAAAATCCAAGAAATCAAGGCAAGAAATATGAAATACTGAGAGAAAATGAGAAAACTCATACCTTTTTCTTGAAGATTGAAGTTGAAAAGATGATGAAAATAGTAGTTTAGGTGAGAAACACGGTGGGTTTGTGAGAGAGAAGACAATAAATAGTCAAATTGTTCGAGGGAAAACTAAAAAGTTTTAAAATAAATCTGTCCTTAAAATGCAAAACACGCGTTTTTTGCGACTGAACCAAGTTGCATGCAAGTCGCCAGGGCAAGCCGCCAAACACCTTAGAGACAAAAATTTGAAAATTTGTCTAATTGTTTTTCGCGATTGGAAGTTCTACTCGCGAGAAAGTCGCGAAGGGAGCTGCGAAAATTTCTGTGTAACCCTCGCGACTAGAGCTTCCACCCGTGAACAAGTTGCTAGTATGAGTCGCGAGAAACTTAAAATCTCAGATTTTGAAAAAAAATTTAAGTATTTTTCGCGACTGGGACTTTGACCCGCCAATGAGTCGCGAAAACCTTCTGAGCAAGCTCGCGACTGGGGCATGCGACTGGCTTGACCCGCAACCAAGTCACCAAAATAGGGCAACACAGTTTTTGAATTTTTGAAATTTTTGCAAAAACAAAAGACTTTCCAAAAACAAATTAAAACACTTAAAAATCTTTTTGTGTTTGATCAACAAAAATTGAGCATATGAAAACACATTTAATCAAGTACAATCACACAAATGAATAAGGCATTTATTGAGCATAAACATGTGTGATGTGTGTGGGTACCAAAGATGAGATAGTCCTTAGTCTAATGTGAAGTTTCAATGATCAATTCATCCAAGGCATACACAATTAGCACTAGGAAAAGTGACCTATCTCAATTATAGAAGTATGTGATGGAAAATTACATGTTTGTATCGCATACAAAACATACGCAGCGGAAAATTAACGGATCTACTTCATTCGCAATTGACAACATGTACTATGTAAGTTTCAGAATTTAAGAAAAAGAAAGCGTACCTTGGTGCGGTGAAATTCAAAACCGAAGATCAGAAGTTCTTGGGAAGACTTTTAATCTTCACTTCAATTCCACTTAATGCCCAAGATGCGTGGTCTCTCAATCAGTTTCCAATGAGAGAATAAAGAGTGTCCAACACTCACATAAAAAAACATTTCATTCCTTATGAGAACTCTCATGAAAAGACTTAATGAAAAGTCTAATGAAAAAGCCTTATTGAAATTCTGTATGTTTCTCTCCTTATATAAAACTGATTATCTAATTGGGCTAGCCTTTTGGGCCATTCCAATTGAGCTCTAGTATGTGGCTTGGAGTGAGACCAAAAGAGACCAATAAGACACTAGCTCCAATGGGCCTTGGGCTTTTCTGTCAACTCTTGACAAGTCCAAAGTTACCATTAACTATATTTAATAGCACTATATAAATATAGTTGCACTCTAGTCCTTATCTATAAATTATATCCCAAGACTTTATTATACATGCAACCCCTTCATTAAAATATTCGTAGTAATACAAAGTCATGAATGTAGACTACCACTTTGAAAATTACTACATCTTAATCCTTGAGTACCCGGTTTAATCTTTTATATTATTCAATATATATTTATGAAATCCAATTTCATAAATATATATATATTTATATATATATATATATATTTATATATACTTTAGTAACTCCTTACTAAAGTGGTTGAACCCAACATTCTGAATAACCAAACCTATTAAACTTATCTCAAGGGAATATTTTATATCTCTGTTAAGAGATTATGAATTCCATCTTGAGAATATATGTTCCATCAACACTAAATGCGGTTGCCCAACATACTGAGGTTTTGACCGTGACTTATAGATCTTACTCCTGATATATCAAAACAACCTATATCTCATGATCAAGTCCATTATTCTCTCAGGATTTAGAGTTGATGTAAATAGAAGTCGTGAGATTTATTATTCATTTGACAGTCGTTAGGAGAATAATAAATCTCACAGCGGTCTAGTTCAATATGTCTTAACTCTTAAAACATATCAACATACCAACTAGAAGTCTCTACTTCCATGATCAAGACAAATCATCTTAGTTGATATGTTATAGTTTTCGCAGATGAAAAACCCAATTTCATCACCGACTACTAACTAAAATTCTGAGTTTACAAAAAACTTGTGATTTATATCTTCTGTTACTAAATCACATACTATGCATCTCATGGACTAAGATAATGTCACATTAGTTCATTTATAGATAGTTTCATATAATTAAACAATTTAATTATTTATGACATGCCAATAAATTGGATTTTAGGGTATAAACTCCAACAGTATGCATATATGATCTCCCACATAAACTTGATTACATAATATGAAACTTTTCATTTGGCTCCATTCACATCATAACATTTGATCTTTTTGAATCAATACATCTCATTTAGAAATCGATGCCTGAAATTTTTAATATTTCAAATTGATGATTAAACCTTTGGCTTTTTGGGCATCATACATTTTATTTTAAGTCGCTTTCCCTTTTTCCTAGTCAAATACTAGTATGTGTGACAAGCTTTTGTAGCTCATTATCTCTTTTCATTTGGAGATTTATATTTGTTGAGTTCTTTAAGCAAAAACAATAAAATAAAAGAGTGAGAAGATATATAGGCACAAGTCTATGCATGTCTCAAGATCAACAAAACCATTGACTAATCATTCATGACAAGTTTGAAGATCGATTTATAACAATCACATAAATGTCAAAAGTTTTCCCACAATGATAAGAGTGCAAAAAGAACAAGCTACGCTCGTAGATGCACAAAGCCATTAATACAAAAGTACAAGGCAAAAAATGCTTGTGACAAAGCACAATAATGTCGATCAAAGCACAAAACATTGGAAGTATTAATGCATGCACATGTTGTAATGCTTATGCATGAGTAACCCTCTTCACCCACACGTCACGTGCGTTTGGGGTAATATCCCTACAGGATTGGGTATGAGAGTTAGGACTTTCAAACCTTCTAGTGAACCTTTCCAAGCAAATGGTGAATGCAGCGATCATCTTCATCACATCCACCACACCGGAATGACCTTGGTCTCTTGATTGCTCAACAACCCAATTCATTTTGTCATTTCTTTGTCCTCTTGGCCTTTGAGCACCTGAATTCTTCAATGCTTGTAGCTTATGGCAATTGGGTCTGGTGTGACCTTGAAGTCCACAGTGATGGCAGAAGTGTTGAGTTCTCGGACCTCTTTGTGACTTTGGGAGTGAGTTCCCTTTATCCTTAGGTTTGACCACTGATTGTTTAGGAGGTTTAGTCATAAACCGTTGGATAGTCACATTCTTCTTCTTCCTTGGCTTCACTTTCTCAGCATTTGTGGTAACCCCCTTCGATTCTTTGGCTTTCACAAACTTCATTTCCTTGTATTTATTTGCAGCCGAGCTGCTCTCTCTGATGTATCCCAATCCACCTATGTCGGAAAATGGTTTTTGATGAGCAAGCATTTCATCAAGCTTCTGTGAGGAGACTCGGTCTACTTTAGCATTGGCTTGAACCACCTCATGCTCAAGAAATTTGATTTTTGAATAAGTTTCGGTTAACTCACCATTTAGCGTCTCAATTTCACACTTGGCCTCCTTATATCTTACTAGGAGACTTCTATAGTCCTCCTCTGCTTTCTTCATCTTCTTCACAACTGCCTTGGCCACTCTTGCATACTCTTTTAACTTCTCAAAGAGTGAGTTGTAATTCTCTTGAAGATCGACTGCATCTTCATCTTCTTCAACATCCGATTCTTCTACAATTCCCATGGATTCCTCATCACTATGTTCCCCAAGTTCTTGCACAAGCAAATTTAAGTCCTCCGAAGACTCAACATAAGCAATAGTCATAAATGCTGCGAAATTCCCTTCTTCATCACAGTTATCCTCCAAATCAGAGGTGAAGGAATTTGAGTCACTGAGAGTGGTTGCATACGCCTTGCCCTTCGATCTTAAGTAATTAGGACACTCCTTTTTGAAATGGCTATGTCTATTACATTCAAAACAAGTGACTCCTTCCCGTCTCTCTTTTTGAAGTCCTTCTTCTCCTTTCCGGAACTTGTAAATTTCCCTTTGTCACCAAATTCCCCACTGTTCTTGAACTTCAGGAATTTGCGAAATTTTTTTGCAAGGTAAGCAACATCTTTCTTGACAACATCCTCATCTGACAAGTTGTGTGCTTCTATCCTTTCATTTATGGTCTTAAAAGCAAGAGATTTGCTCTTCCTTTGAGTGGGCAATGACAATTCATATGTCTGAAGCGAGCCAACCAATTCTTGGACTTTGATATCATCAAGATCTTTGCTTTCTTCAATTGCCGTCACCTTGGCACGGAAGCTTTCCAGCAATGACCGAAGAATCTTCCTTACTACCTTGGAATCCTCCGTTTTCTCTCCCAAATTAAACTTGCCGATAACCACTTCATTCAGCTTACTATAGAAAGAGTCAAAGGACTCGTCCTCACTCATTCTGAGCTCCTCAAATTGGGTGGTCAGCATCTGTAGTTTTGTGTCTTTTACTTTCGTCGTTCCCTCATAAGTGGTTTCCAATATCTGCCAAGCCTCCTTGGCAATGGTAATGTGAGAAATCCGATGGAACTCATCTGGAGACACACCAAAAAAATTGCGTTAAGTGCTTTGCTATTAGCATTTGATGCCGCAAGGGCTGCTTATCCCATGTGGATTTGGCTGCCTCCGGCCTAGTCCAGCCGATATCAACGACATCCCAAACAGATTCATTTATCGAACATAAAAATGCTCTCATCCGTACCTTCCAAAAGACATAATTGCTACCATTAAAATATGGTGGAGCATTTAAAGATTGAGACCGGTCCATCTCAAATAGAGTCAAGGATCGCACTAAGGTAATTAAACCACAGCAAGTGCACCTGCTCTGATACTAATTGAAAGTTCAAATAGTGTATAAAACACTAAGAACGTTTAGACCCCCAATTTACAAATTACCAATTCAAGCTTAATATCAAACAATGTATGTGCGGAAAATGAACATAAGCTTATAACAGAATTGATAAACAATCTCAACCAAATAAAATCACATCTACAGCAGAAATTAAATGGCAAAGATTAAGGAAAGAGAGATGCAAACACAGGGACAACACAGCGATGTGTTATCGAAGAGGAAACTGAAGTCCTCGACGTAAAATCTCTCCGCCGCCCTCCAAGCGGTCAATAATCCACTAAAGAATCAAGTTGGGAGACATGAATAGTAGAAGACCCTCCAAGTCTAATCTACCCAGTGTACCTAAGCCCTCCAAGCTCCTATTCCAATGAGATTACGCCGAATCTATTTCTTCTTTAGCTTATCGAATTCCGCTATAGCCCATAGCATCAACCAATGTGAATTGGTCCCTTCCTAATTGCTTCCCAAAGCACTAAAAAGCCTTCTCACAGATGTGGGTATGGTGAGAAAATGATTTGGCTAAGAACCTTTTAAGGATGTAACAATGGAAAGGGTGAGAGTAGAGGAATTTGAAGAGTCTCTATGTAAAGATTGTGGATGAGTCAATCTTGTTTTGCTCTAAGGTTTCTCTCTCAAAATTCTCTCTGGAAGTTCTCTACATTTCGTGGGTATAAGGGGTATTTATACTAGTGTGAGAATGGAATGCGAAGAGTCAGTTTTTCCAAAACTGAGTTGGCTGGCGACTTGGCCTCGCGACTTGACTGAGTCGCGAGTTCAAGCCGCGAGCTAATTGAATGGCCAGTCTGGATTTTTTGTCCTGTAGTGCTACAGTTGGCATGACGATTCAGCTTCTCTGCATGCTTCACTCGTGTGCATCTTCTGGCGGCTTGCAAGCCGCGAGCCACCCGCGAGATCCAATCACTAGTCCCTACTTCACTGCACAATCTTGAGCATTTCTTCACACTCTCTCACACACTACGCTTACATGATTCCCACCTAAATACAAGGTTTCTAAGTGCTGAATTACAAGCAAATTGGCATGGAATAAAACCAACAGAATGGTTGATTAAATTCAACCTTACAGTAGAAAAATCAATTATTTAGATCCACTGTTGTACCAGCTCATATATATACCCCATTTCCCACTAATTTTACCCTAAGCACCCACTAGAGAGTTGAGACAATTGTACCCATTGTTGTGAGAGCTAAACACCATTAATTCTCTACATTGTTCTCTCACTACATAGCCAAATCCTTGAGAGGAGATTAGATCGTACACACCCATCATCACTTCAGTGTTGTGAGTGTTGTTTGGACCCTAAGGAACCATTGGAGCTTGCCAATTTTAGCCATGGTAGCTTGAAGGTACAATTGGTGCTTGGTTGCGGATCTAGTGCCTAAGTTAGAGAAATGACTTGATATAGTTGGTTGCGAGCAGGAGCTTGAAGGGCCCAAGAATTAAAGTAGCTTTAGGTTTGGAGGGCTTATTGTGTGTGTGTGTGTGTAGTGGATTGTTTCGTGGAGAGGCTTTTAAGCATGATGCTTAAGTTTTTCTCTTTGATAACACATCCAAATGTTTTCTTGAGTTTGCTTCTCTTTATTTACTGCTTTACTTTATTGCTTATGTAATTGCTTATTTAACTTATCCATGCAATGCTTTTGTCATGCTTAGTTCATTTGTCTAAATACTTTCACTTGGCTTTAATTGTTAGTTTAGCCTAGAAGTGAATTAGACGTAAAATTCAAAGTTTTGGGGGGTCTAAATCATTGCCTTGATTAATTATGTAATATCTCAAACCCTAATCTCCAAAGAAGGAGGCCGAGTACCAAAACCTAAAGAAAAACTCTGAACCCATTCTTGTCTTCCAGTCCTCTCCAATCGTAAAATCCTTGAGAAGAGAATTTAGCCACAAATAATTTTATCCAATGAGTTTCACAACTGCAAATTGTCAAGTAGGTTTCTTGGAGCGCCAGAGGTTTCGGTTCACGCAAATAAGTAGTTTGTGAAGTAAAATCATTTAATAATATTTCAAATGTTTTGGGGTAATTGTGGTAGGAAGGCAAGTGGGGTTTTTTCAAAAGGTAGAAAAAGACTTTAGTTGTACAACGGTTTTGTAATTAGTTAATTGTAACTACATTCTTATTGTGAATTGTTTATGGAATTGGGTCTCTAGAGTGGTTTTACATTGAATAATTCTACTCTATAAAACATGTAGTGGTTTAAAATGGATTTTTCACTTCATTATTTAAATGTTTTAAGGTGAATTTTGTTTTGTGTCATACCAGATATATGAGAATTTCAACCAATGCCATCTCCACTTGGTAATTAGGTTCCCCATATTCAGGATCTCTGGTCTCAATGTCCTTCGGTGCCTTTCACAGTGGCTTCAATACTTCCTCATCACGTCCGCATTTTGCTAGCATCTTGGCCTGTCTCTGCAACATAGTTGTGAAGAAAAAGAAAAATCATAAACAATAAGACAATCTGGAAATCAGCTCTAGCTCAGTTGGTATCAAGACATAGTTGAAAATTTTATGTAAGATTAGGCACGCTAGGTGCTAGCTGTACAAAAAATTGTGAATGGAATTACATAGTGTTGGATTCAAATTACAATAAATATATTTTTCATCACAAGTATAGGATTTTCTCTCCTATGGCTTGTAGGAGAGAGAAAGTTTCTCTCTCTCCCTCAGTAGGAGCTTTTCCCTCTTGCCTAGTACAAGTCTTCTCCCCCTCTTCCTATACGGTTTTTTTCTTAGTCTCAGTAGCTTTTAAGGTTTGCTTTAACTTCCTCAGCAACTTGGATCAAACTTTCACTGGGGGTTTTGAGCATCTACAACTCTTTACAAAAGTGTTTGAAGTTTTCTCCATCTCAACCACGTGATCGGACTTCACGAGGTGTGCACGCAAGCCTTCATGTTCTCTCAAAGAACTGCTTGGATGTTGGGTTCTGATCAAACGTTTGTAGATATGGGAATAATGGTTTTCCAGGTTAGGTTCAAGTCTGGGTTTCAAATGAAGCGGCTTCTTCTCTTTTGTTTTATTTGTGGTGTTCTGGGTCTTGGTGAGACCGTTTGTCTCAGGTATTTTGGGGGCTGGACCATAAAAAGCAATGGTTTCATGGAGGTTTTTGGGAATCATAGAGTTGCTAGCTGTGGTGGGTTGGAGGAGGAAAGATTGAAGGAAGTCACCGATGTTCAGATTCCGGTGGTTGCTAGTCAGGCGTGGCTGGGTCCGGAGCATGCGCACTCAATAGCTCTGTCAAATCACACAAGCTCCAACAACACCTCGAGCCCAACGCCCTCCTCAACTGTGCACTCCCGTGATTCCCATGGGTCTTCTGTGAAGGGTAAGAATGTAATTGTCAAGGCCCCGGTTTTGGGCTTTCAATTGTTTGCATCTGAGACCCAATTTTCACCTAGCCCGTTTCCCACAAATAATCCCTCTCCTTTCAATGAGCCCACCAATTCCCCTTTATGCCCACAGAGAGGGCCTTTAAAAAGGGTTGCTGGAGCCCAAGGAAAGAAAACTCAAAACTTTAATATGCAAACACAAGTTAAGTGCTGGGCTCTCAGGTTCATTGGGGAGAGTGGGATGTAGTTGTTGTTTTTCCTCCCAGTTGTTGTATGCTCTCTCAGTTGTACCTCTGTTTTCAATTAAATGAATATTTCATGTAATTATCAAAAAAAAAAAAAAGTATAGGATTTTCACTCGCTAAGGGTGCTTCAAATGTAATCAATCCTTATTTTTAATAGTCAAAATTGAAGACGAAGGCCGAACTATCAAGAGGTAGAGATATCTACATGAAGACAATTGTCTCTGTTAAGAAAAGACTTTGACAAAGTTTTGACTTTTGATCATTCTTTTGTTGACATAGATGCACTCCAAGGCTAGGTCTTAAGTTTTTGTTTTTTGTTTTTTTTGTTTGTTTTTTTAATAAAATATATATTTAATAGAATGAGTGTATAGGTTGAAGTGTATGCATACCCTAGTCACTCTTCTTCTTGTTTGTACGTATAACATTGTCGTGGATTAGCATTAGAGACTAAATTGACTACAAATTAATTAAAAATAATAAGAATTAAATTAATTACTACAAAAATATAAGGACTAAATTAACTATAACCTTAAATTAGTATTTTTACCTATATTTTAAGCTTGCTACTAATTTAATTTATCTAATTTATCCTCGCTAGCAAAAGGGTAACTTAGGAGTTAAAAACAATTTAAATGGTTTAATAGCTTTAACACAAAATAAATTTGACTTGAAATGAAGATGATTCTAGCTTCATTTTTAAATTGGGGCCAGAATTGGATATAACAACACCCTAAAGAATTTCTTCGTGTACCTTATTAAGCATGTAGAAGCACAAGCTGAAGCTCGGCATCATAGTAGAAGCAGCTAAAGAGAGAAGAGAATGATACCTTAAGGGATTCAATGTTTGGAGGCTTTTTTTTTTGGACTCTACTACAGTATCCGCTGGCTTTAACATATGTGTCGGGGTAGATAAAGCTTTTGGCTTCGACGGAGAAATTGCATTGGCTTTTGGACTCATCATACAACCGCAACTGATGATACCAACAACACATGCCCATACCAGAGACGCCCCTACGGTTCCTCTTACAATTTTGCTGTCACTTTCATCATTCGTTGATGGTGTTGGGAACCTATTTACTGCACAAACAATGGGACTGAAGGCATGCCTAAGTGGACGTTGGTAAGAACTGTTAGGTAGTGAAAGAGAGGAATGGTTAGAGCTGAAATTAGGGTTGGTTAACCTTGTAGCACTCAGAGGGGAAGAGATGCGTATGGGCAAACTGGCCAGGCGGCTAGAACGGAGGAAAAGTGTGGATTCCACGGAAGAATGGTGTGTGCTTTCATAAATTAGGAGGCTAAAGCATTGTAGCATTAACTATTAAGGAAACCAATACTTATTCATGGTCATGAATTGGAGATAGCCATGACCCACACAAATTGCCTTTTAGGAGTTAAGTAAGGTATCATTTACTGCTTTGAACTGAAGTCTCTGTAATTAACGGGCAAGGCATCATTTTCAAGACTGTGTACTAGAAAGAATGTGTTCCACGTACGAGGAAGACCAGGCTGTTTCCCTCAATAAATATATATATATATATATATATAGAGAGAGAGAGAGAGAGAGATCATAAATTACTGTTAATTAGAACCAAAATTCAAGTTAATGGCTATCACATAAGGGGTGGGCCCCATGGGACCTATGTTTGGAGTCTACCCCAATATGAGAGCAAGGAGCAGCTCCGAAACTAAGTAAGTATTTTCTCAAGTTAATGGGCTAGAGTACATAAACTTGCGAAATTGCACATTTGACTGTAGAGACCATTTTGGTTCTTGCCAAATTAGTAGCATGATTAAATTGACTAATTAACTGTGATTCCAAAATTTAGGGACCAAATCGGTTTTAAGATTTTTTTTATCCAATCCAATATATGGTGACTGAAGAGACCATCCATTTAAAATTTTAATCACATGATTTTTTAATAGGCTGTGTAACTTTTTTATATAATACAAATCATACTCATATAAATCATCACCTAATGGATTGGAATAGATTGCCTCAAACTGGTTTGGAACTTATTTTTTATTCAACTTTAATTTCATGCGCGACTGCACATTTGACACTATGAATCTTATATGTTTAAGTGATAGTTATCCATTCAATCACCTTCCCCACTTTTTTTTTTTTTTAAGACATCGATATTTGGGGTAATGCTATGCTTAAAAGCACAGAATTTCCAAACAAAACACGAAGTTCTATCTTCTTGTGTACAAGAGGAACAAGTTTCTCATACAGCCTAAAAAGATTCCTGAAGAGTGAAGACTCCAACAAGGTTGTCATCAGAACCAATGATATTCTCCTTTTCCACGCAAAAATTGCAGTCCAAGTTCTCTCTCTCTCTCTCTCTCTCTCTCTCTCTCTCTCTCTCTCTCTCTCTCTCTCTCCATTAATATTCTTTTTCTCACACAATTTTCACCATCAATCGTTCTCTTCACAAGTTCTTTGTTTTCCGAGGAATATTCACTAATAGGCTGGCATTTGGTATAATGCTTTGCTTGAAACAATAGAATTTTCAAGGGCAACTTGGAAAAAATTTCTTTCTTCAAGCCTATCATACAATCTGAAAGATGTCTGAAAAAAAATTTATGCTATTGTTGGCAAATGTATGACAATGTAATGCATATTTGAGTTATAACAATGAAACCTAAAGTTCTTGTCAAAGTCCAAGAATCAGTTCAAGTCTTTGCAGTCTTTGGAATCTCAATTGCATCTCAACAAACTCTTGATCAATTGAGATATGCCTTTTGATTAACTCTCGATCAAGTCTCAACCAATTGAAATTTGATAATCCTGATTTTCTCATAGGCCATTAAGTTAGCTACCAAGTGGGAATTTGAGTCCTACATGGAATAGTATATAAGAGCCAATTATAGTCGACTAAAACAAAAGTGAGAAAGACTATAAATTGCTTTGAAATTTCAAAACCCTAGTTCTCTCTGTATCACCACAAACCAAAGATCAAGAAAATTCATTTGAAGAATGTTCCATTAAGGATTGGTGACCAATTGTTGAAGCCACAATTCATCTATAGATAGTTGTTGTGAAGAAATCTTCAAGGCAATTATTGGAGTCACGGATACAATTCGTGCAGAAAAATTCATATTAAAAGAGTTCAAAAGTGCTTGAAGCAATATGCGGTCATATTGTAAGTTTTACCGTAGATAGTGACTAGAAATATGGGTCTATTTTAGTTGTAAATTTTGATTCTAAGTGTATTTTCCTTATGTTTCGACTATAGTTTTTTCGTATTTTCAACAAATCTTTGTGTGCTTTACTTTTCCTGCACTTTAATTTAGATTGTGATTTGTTGTTGTGGCTTTATTAACAAAAAATATTGTCATCACCATAATTGGTTAATTTACTATTTTTTTTTTAAATTGATTTAATTTAATCAACGAGGTGCAAATGTAACGTCTCAATTAATATCCAAGCTAGATTAACTCTAGTTTAGACATTTATTTCTAAGTTGATCCATTACCCCCGATTTCAATGGATCTTGGTCACTCTCTTAGTATCCTTCCATACATGGACAAAATTACTACACATGCCAGAAAGAGGGTATGAAATCCTTTTTAAGTCTTTAAACGAAAAGGTGTGGCTTTCTGTAGAACAAGGATGGACCAAGCCCTAAATTCCAAGTTTGAATGGTCTACAAAACAGTTGGTTGCGGCCAATTTTAATAGTAAAGCCTTGAATGCCATTTTCATGGTTGTTTCACCTGAGGAATTTGGGAGAATCTCCAATGTAGAGATAGCTAAGGCTGCTTCCATGAAGGCAAAAAAGTTGTTAAAGCCTCCAAGTTTTAGATGTTGACTTCTAAGTTTGAAGAAATAAGAATGGCTAAAGATGAATCTTTTGATGAATTTTATCTAGAACTCAATGATATAGTAAATTCCATGTTTGACCTAGGAGAAATCATAGAAGAACCTGAGATTTTTAGAAGATCATGAGATCCCTACCTGAGTGTATCCATCCTAAGGTTACAACCACTGAAGAAATTAAGCACCTATACACCATTAGGGTAGATGAATTAGGGGATCCTTACAAACATATGAACACACCTTGTTTCAAAATAGCAAGAGCAAATCTATGGCTCTTAAAACTCTTAATGAAGAGGGTAATGAATCCTTTAATGATGAACTGACCAATGATTAAATAACCTTCATTGCCAAATAGTTTAAGAAATTTATAAAAAAACTTTAAAAACAGAGATAAAGGTAAAAAGTTTAGAAAATTTGAACCTCAAAATAAAGATAACAAAGATAAACCTGAGGCTAACAAAGAAAAAGTAGTTCCAATTCTGGTGCACAGTGTTTCAGGTAGGTTTTAGTTAGGTTCTAAAAGTTTAGAACAATTGGCAAATCATGAACACAAACTTGTCTAGATATAGATCCTAGAGTCTATAGGTATTATTAGGTAATGCTCAAGGTGATTTAGTCAAGATTCAAGAACAAGTAAGCTATAGAAAGAAGATTTCAGAATTTGCCTAGTTCGATCAATCGAAAGACAGGCTCGATCGATCGAAATACGAGTCTGCAGAATTTTAAGTCGGCCCAAACAGCAGTTCAAGCCCATTAAGGATTAGGGTTTCATATCTACTTCTCCTAGTATATAAAGGAAACCCTAAGCACATTTTTATAAGGCTTTTCAGAGAGAGAAGAGTGTGCCTCCTTTGTATCTAGGGTTTTGTACCCAAAAAGCTCTCTCATATCTTCTACCGGTATTATTTCTTGAAAAATCTCAAGATCCGATGTTGTAAAAGTTGCTGCCTTCTCTAGTCATCAAAGGTGCTGATGATCTAAACCTTCAAGGGTGGTATTGGAGTCACAAACAGGAGAGTTTGTGTTTTTTTATCACAAGTGTGGATGCTTGTGTTGCAAAGGTCAAGGAAAGAAGTAGTTCGTGGACTCGGAGCTATCATGGAGTCGTGGTAGTAAGTTTTCTACTCGAGGTAGTAATAGGATGTTAATGGTCTAAGTCTTATTGTACAAACTTCAATTCTTTCATAGTGAATTTGTTTTTTACCTTGAGGATAGCTAGGTTAAATCCTCCCTAGGTTTTTTACCGGTTTGGTTTTCCTGGGTCATCATATCATTGTGTTCTTTATTTTCTGTTGCTTTGCATGATATGATTGTTTTGTTTTAACCTAGATCTGAATAATAAACCTAAGTATTTACTTGGTTAATTAATTAGGTTAAACAATCTAGTTTACAGGGATCTAAAAACGAATAGTCTTTAGGCATTAAAAGCTCATTCTACTCAAATAGTTTTCTTGGCGAGGGCGCCCTTCACCAGTATAGGCCCTCTAGTGATATCGTTATTGGGGAAATGAGAGCTTAAATTGTAAGGGATATAAACTGAAGTGTCTACATAGGTCTTAGTTATCATTGTGTGCTAATATGAGAGTACCTTTGGGTGTAGTGGTGAGTTGAGTTAATTTATATTTGTTAAGTTTATAAAAGTTTGTGAGTTTGAATGCAATCTAAATCGTTGATAGTAGATTTTGTTAGTGTGAAATTTTGAGAGTTTATAGATATTTAAGATAGTTTTTTGGTGGTGATTGTAATACTTATCCTTCGTGGTGGATTTTGTTGGTATTCATATATTGTTAATGTTTATGAGAGTTTGCAAGTATGTTTGTTATTGTTAAAAAAATGAGTTGGAAGCAATTATCTGAAATTAGCGTGTATGGAATTAATGCTATATTCAAGGTGATAATTAACCCTATTTGAAAGAGTTTGTTGTTAAGTTATAGGCAATTCACCTTCTAGGATAAAACAAAACCACTAACTACACAGCGATTTTGAAATTTCCTCCTAAAAGAATTTCATACAAAATTGTATTTGACTATAGTAAGAGAAAAAACATAAATTGTCATTTTAATTGGCTCCTTTCTATTCAAATTAATTTATAATCCTTCAAAAAGAGTTTTTACTCGTTATTATTTCTGTATGAAAAAAGAATTTCCCAGGTTATAATCTGAGTGCATCTCATCTTATTTCAATACCTAAAAAAGGATGGGAAAAAATCATCTAAATTTGATCACACACATCACATGCAAATGTGTCCAAGTGCCAAGTATGCTACATAAGCACCACCAAAGCCATACATTGAGCCACACTTCACTCACACTTGTTACAGTGCCACAAGTTTATAGATTCTCTTTATGATTTAAATTGGTTACCAACAGGTGCAATACATAGGAAAGTTCATTAAAAAAATTATATATTGTACATATTTAATTAATAAGTATTTATAAATGAAAAATCGAATTAGAGAATTTATAAAGAAGAACATACATAATTTAGTTAGAAAATTGTTTGAAAATATCAAACCTAATTTAATCAAAATTGGTTTAATGTATTTGGTTATTTTATAAAAAGGGGTAAATTACAAATTATATCCCTAAAGTTTGGAGGTATTTGGACAATCCCAACGTTTTAGAATTTGGAATTTACCTCCTGAAATTTGGAGGTGTTTGGATTTTATACCCTAACGTTTTAGAATTTAGATTTTACTCCCTAAAGTTTGAGGGTGTTTGGATTTTACACTCCAAAATTCTGAAACTTTAAGATGTAAAATCCAAACACTCCCAAACTTTAGGGAGTAAACATACACAGAATTTTCTAGCACACTTAATTTTGTATTGTAATGCTTGTTTCGATTATTAAAAATTATTCATGGTGTTGATGTTGAATCCATGAATGTAGATAAAATTAACTAGTTTTATTTCCAGCACACATTAAATTTAGCATGGTGTTGAAGCAATTTCCTTTTTCCTTTCTATTTGTGTGCTGTTAGTCGTCTGCATGTTCAGGACCAACATCATGCCTTTCTTATTAGAGCTTATAATATAATAAACTGGGAGAAATTATTCAATAACTATAGGTCGTCCCTTTCAAGAACCAACCATAAAAATGATACAAAGTCATAAGTAGAACTCATCCTTGAAAATCGGCTTGCAAAGAGGTATCCAAGAGCTTATATACACATTGTTAAGCTTGCACTTAAACCATATGGGATACTAAGATCATAACACATAGTTTATTTGGTGTATGCAAGGAACAACTATTATGGAGCAACACTGCACATTCAAATCATATAATATTAGAAAAGAATGGTAAAAAGGAAACACAAAGGTTAAATTATGCCATGAATCCTTCTTATTTAATTTTTAAAAAAAATTAATTATACAAAGATGTTATGCACATAGTATTGAGAAGATAATCCTACAACTGCAAGCTACAAGTCATTTTATTCTTGGTTGATAAGCTACAAGTAGTTTTTCCTTTTAAAAAATAAGTGGTGCTATTTCCCGCGTGTAAAGCATGTGTGTTAGTGCTGTCAGTTATTAGTGGAGTGGTTAGTTATTTTTTCTGTTAGTTAGTTAGTTACAGCCCTCTGTTTTGGAATCTCTTGTATAAATACAATCATCAATTCAGTAATAAGAATCAGTTATGCATTTTTCTCAATTATTGCAATACATAGTTCTATAAGAAACGGAATGAAATATCTAAAATCCTTTTCTTGCTGCAACCAACTTGCTACGATTCTGGTCACTGAGCTATTTGGGTTGAAAAAGGGGTACTTCCGATTCATCTTCAACATACTTTGCGAATTCTTTCCACGACTTCATTGCTTTGTCCTTTTCATCCAACATAGTATATATAATACCCTGTACAAGTAGAAATCAAAGAACCATCATGTTGCGAATTTTGTTTCTTCAGAAAAATATCCGAGTCAGTTAAAAAAAATAAAAATAAAAAAATCTTACAGCTGAAAACATATTCATGCAAGCTTGGAAGCACGGACACAAGTATGACACGGTGACAAGGGCAATTTTTGAAAAATTATAACATGAAACGGCCTGTATAATACCAGTATGACACGAGTATAGCACGAGTATGACACTCCAAATATGCACCCTAAATGAAATGTCTGTGCTTTTTATTATGCAAGTTATTATACAGTTATGGTTTTGAACTTTTGAGTTGGTCAATCGCCATGCTAAATTTTTTTTTTTTTTAATAAAAAAATATTGAAGTCTTCATTTGTCAAACTACGAAGTGAGAGAAGCCATAGCCAGACATTTTGCAAATTCTCTTCTTCTTTTTTTTGAACTTTTTTTCTTATTCTTTTATTGTATATATTCTTGATAATATGAAATTTACGAACCTTGTAAAGAGGAACTCGAGTATCTGATTTGATACGTGAATCTCTGAGTTCTTTGAGGCCGAGTTTGAGACACTGGAATTCTTTGGCTTCTTCATATCTTCCCTGTATAAGCAGACATAAACAATATGAACAGCGAAGGCAAATGAAGATAAGAAGAATGCTTGGTGGTGTACCTATTCTGCTCAACTGATCAGGTTTACCTCAAGCAATGGACTTTTTTTCTGCTTTCATACATTTTTTATTCATCCTATATTGACCATTAGCTAGAATTAAACCAGTCATGTTTCTTTTCTTAACCTTGCAGTTTACTACCGGAAAGATAATGAATGTGATTATACTAAAAGATAGTGTTCATTAAGTAAACCCAAAGATGTTAAATTAAGGAATCATGTCAAAAGGAATTATAGTTCGAAATGCAGATGCTTTGGCTGATAAATAAATAATATACAAAAATTTGGCTACAAACTTAGAACTTAGAACTAAAAATTTGGCGGATAAATAAATAATATGCAGATGCTTTTACTATGGCATTGACATGATAGTCCGTGGTGCATGGTTAGAACTTAGAACCAAGAATAAAGTTTGGCTATAAACTTAGTGGTAATTATACAAAAATTTTGTAAATAGACTGTTGTAACTACTTTTCTTATAGTGAATTGTTTATGACATTGGATCCCCAAGACCCGGAGTGGTTTTTTCTTGAATAATTCTACACAATCTATCAAATACATAGGGTCTAAAACAGATTTTTCAATTCATTATTTAAATGTTTTAAGGTGAATTTGGTTATGAAAAAATTTAATTTGTCAACTTTCAAGGGTGCAGTACCCAAGTTCTGATTTTAAGTGATTAAAAGATGCAAGAGGTCACAGGTTGCACCCAATCAAAAGTACAGTAGGGTCTATGCTTGAAGTTGTAATGTCCGATGTTCTTGTGCACTAGAGTGGGGAAATTTTGTGTCATACCAGATATATGAGAATTTCAACCAATGCCAATTCAATATTGTAGTGAGGATCCCCGTATGTGAAGTACTCACTCCTAGCTTTATCAAGTGCCTGTCGCAGTGGCTTCAATACTTCTTCATCACGTCCGGAATTTGCTTGCATCTTGGCCTTTTTCTACAACATAGTTGTGAAGAAAAAGAAAAATCATAGGCATTTAGACAATCTGGCAATCAGCTCTAGCTCAGTTGGTATCAAGACATAGTCGAAAATTTTATGAAACATTAGGCACGCGAGGTGCTAGGTGTACAAAAAATTGTGTACGGAATTACATAATGTTGAATACAAATTACAACAAATATTTTTTATCACAAGATATAGGATTTTTACTAACTTAGAGGGTGCTTCAAATGTGAGCAATCCTTATTTTTAACAGTCAAAATTGAAGACAAAGGCCAAATTATCAAAAGGTAGAGATATAAGAATCTTCTCTAAATGAACACGACTGTCTCTGCTAAGAAAAGACTTTTGACTATTTTTTTTAATGTTTGGATAAACAAACACACACACACACGATTGTCCTTTTATTGACATAGATGCACTCCAAGGTTAGGTGTTAAAAATTTTTCAAAAAAGAAAAATATCAATGGGGTGTGTGTATATATGGAGGTAGAAGAAGTGTATATATACCCCAATCAGCCTTCTTCTTGTTTGTATAACAATGAGGTGAGTGGTTATCTTTTAAGCTTGCTGCTAATTTAAATTGTCCAATTTATCCTCACTAATTAACAAGGGAAACTTAGGATTTAAAAAAATATTTAAATGGTTTAATAGCTTTTAAAGAGTCACCTACTTAAATTTAATTACTAGTATAACTTAATTTATCTTAAATCATTATAGTTAATTTTCTTTAACGCAAAATAAATTTGACTTGAAATGGAGAGGGTCCTGTATCATTTAGGCTTCATTTTTCAATTGATGAAATTGAGGCCAAAATTGGATAAGCAATACTCAGCAGGACTTTGCGCACATTGAGCATATAGTAACACAAGCTGAAGCTTGACTTCATAATAGAAATAGCTAAAGAAAGAAGAGAATGATACCTTAAGGGCTTCAACATCTGGAAGATTTTGCCTTGTCTGCTTGTACTTCTGGGAATCTGCTGCAACCATTTGGCGAGATGAATTGTTTGAACTCCACGGAGGAATTGCATTGGCTATTGGACTCATCCAACAACCGCAACTAATGATACCAAGAACACATGCCATTACCAGAGACGCCCCTACGGACCCTCTTACAATTTTGTTGTCACCTTCATCATTTGTTGAATGTGTCGAGAACTTATTTACGGCACAAACAATGGGACTGAAGTCATGCCTAAGTGGGCGGGGTAAGGAATTGTTCGCAAGCGAAAGAGTCAAATGGTTAAGGCTGAAATTAGGTACGGTTACCCTTGCAGCACTCAGATTCACAGGGGAAGAGATGCGTTGTAGGGGCACACTAGGCAGGGGAGCATTGCGGAGGAGAAGTGTGGATTCCATGGAACTGTGTGCGCTTTCAGGAACTAGGAGAATACTGCATTGTGTAGCATTTAGGATACCACTACTTATCATAATTGGTCATGAATTAGAAGTAGTCACGCTCAACACATTGCCTTTTTTGTAGTCAAGTAAGGTATAATTTTACTGGCAAGGCTTCTTGCTTTTATTCTACAAATAGAAACAACGTGCTACACGACCAGGAAGGATCTGTCTTGGAGATGTCATAAATTACTGTTAACAAGAGCCTTAGGGTCCACTTGATTGGGGGGATAGAAAAGAGGGGAGATAGAAGAGATTTTTGTATTTCATCATGGTGTTTGGTTTGGGGTGGATAAGTAGAGGAGTGAAAATCTCTTTTGTTTGGTTGAAAAGAAAAATGAGAAGATAGAAAATATGATTTATATAAATTTACTCTCATGATCCTATTAGAAATAAATAAAAAATAAAAATGTAACACATTATATATTTATTAAAAATTGTACATGGATAGGTACTTCATATGTAAAAAAGAAAAAATGAGTAAAAAATATATCACTAACAAGAAAACAAAAACGATTTTTGAAAAACATAAAGGGAGAAAAACCATTTTGCAACCCATTTTCTATCCATTTTTCTCACTAATTTGAGGAGAAAACAATTTGGTGAATAAGGGAAGAAAACACCCAACCCTATCAATCTTCCCTCTTAAAATCCTTCCAACCAAACATTCAAAAAAAATTAATTTTCTTCCACTTTTCTCTCCCCATTTTTTATTCCCCTAAAATCACTCCAACCAAATGGACCTTTAACAAGAAAATGATCATTATAGGTGAAAGCTCGAATTTGTGTGAAAACACAAGAGCTGTTTAGACTCGCAAATTAAAAATTACGGCTCGGTTGATTTTACTCTAACTTAAATTAAGTGCAGAATAGAGTAAATGCGAGCGAACAAACAATATAACTACTCTAAGCCATATTAATCAAATATCAACAATAAAATGAAAGCTAAAAGAGTAGGGAAGAAGAATGCAAACACAAGATAACACCCCGATGTGTTATCGAAGAGGAAACCGAAGAACTCGGCGAAAAACCTCACCGCCGCCCTCTAAGCGGTAATCGATCCACTAGAGAATAAAGTTGGAGTACACGAATAACAAAAGACCCTCCAAACCTAGTCTACCCAATGTACTTGAGCCTTCCAAGCTCCTGCTACCAACTGACTTAACGAAGCCTTATCTTCTTTAGCTCTCCAGATCACGCAATACGCCCGATTGCATCCACCAAACCTCACCGGTTTCTTTTGGCAAATTCTTAAAACTTCCTAAGCTCCAAAACACTCTCTACACTCTAAATAGGTATGTTTTGTGTTTGGGTACAGATCTCCTCTCACAGTATGATAATGGAAGAGGGTAAGAGAAGATGCTAGAATGATTTATCACTAAGGATGAGTAGCTCTCTCTCTAAAAGATGGGTGTGTGTGTTGTAAAAAACCTATCTAGGGTTTTTCTCTCTGAATAGCCTCCTTTACTTTTGTGGGTAATGAGGATATATATAATATGGGTGAAGGGTAAGAAAGTCACACTTAAAATTTCTTCAGGAAAAATGTTTCGCGAGTACCTCGCGGGAAGGCCTTACCCGCAAGACACTCACGAAATTGACAGCCTGGCACGACTCTTCAGCTTCCAGTCATATGCTTCTCATATGGTTCTTTCACGGGTTAGCTTCTTGCGAGCTTCTCGCGAAATCCACTTGATCTTCAATTAAGCTTAAGTCTTCACCAACTTAATACTAAACCCAATACAATAAAATCTCACAAAATACAAGGAACAAAATTAAAGCAATTACAACACTTTTTGTCATGGAATAAAGCCAACAAAAAACATAGTTGTAAATCACAACTTTACAATCTCCCCCTTTGGCTATTCCATGACAAAACACCCTATAACAGAATTTAGACTTAAACATGAGTTTGGGAACAATGGCAAAACTCACTCACACCTAAATCTAAAACTTGTGACGAACTTGGAACATATGTACCTGTAACCTGAAACACTTGCACAAAACACATTAGACCCTCAAGATAAATCAAGTGATAAAAGGACAAGTATAATGTAATAAGTAAACATATGATCAAGTAAACATGATGTGAAACGTATGAGCAACTTGATCAAACATAAAACAGTCATATGGAAATGACTACAATGATTATATAGCAAAGCAAATGATCATCCGAACATGCAATCAATAAAGCACAATAGCATAAGGATGTATGCATGTCCAACACATAAACACGATGCGATGAGAACAACAAAGCATAGATACTAAACATAACTCAAAACACCATAAAGCAACGAGAAAATAAGCATAAGGTAAAACAAGACAAAACAAGGTTTTCTCATAAAAGATGTTTTCTCCCCCTTGGTATAGGCATCTCCCCTATGACTTTCTCCCCCTACGAATGTGCACGAGATAGAATTTTTCCTCCTAAGATTGTGCACATGAGTCATATAGAAATGACGATACACTCCGGTATACTCTCAAGTATACTCTCCCCTTTTTTGTCACGAATAGACAAATGAATCAAGAGTAAGGAGGGAAAGAAAAGAAGTTATAAACAAGGGTAAAAGATGATGCATGAGGGGTGCAAAATGAATGAGAAAATGAAGCTCAAACAAAAGATAAAACATCTTAAAGACACAATGCTACAAAGCATAAAATAAACATGACATGCTAAGGATGATGAAACAAAGTATAGACCAAGGCATGACATAGACACAAGAACATGTTATATGTGCTAAAAGGTCTAAAAAGACTTAACTAGCATGAGTGAATGCAAAACATGTCAAGTGTAAGAGTGTGTACAGCAAGGTGCATCTAGTGTGCATCTAGTGTGAACGTAAGATGCATAACCAATGCATGAGCAAGGCACTCACGGGGTAAAGTGTGTAAAACACACAACCAATAATCAAAACATGATAAACATGCATAATCATGGTAATCCCCAAAAATTGGTACTCATTAGAGTCCAAAACAACGAGAAAATTTCATTTAGGCATTTTATCAAACACTTAAAGTGCACACACTACACATGTATGTTAAACAATGCATGAACATATGAAAATCTTGTCTAAATATATGTTATTTTTGCCACAAGGGGCCAACATCCAAAACATATCAACATTTAAAACAAACTTAATAAAAAAGATTGACAAAAAATAAGTTTTCCAACTCCTATTTGAGAAAATCCCAACTATGAACATAAAAACCCCAAAAACATAATCTAAGAATCAAAATCAATAAAAAGAGTTAAAGATTATCTTAGAGATGTTTATGGAATGTAAAACACTTGAAATTAGTTGGGTTTTGATGTTGAAGCATTAAAATAGGGGTTTGGAAGAAGATGTGAGAAGTTCAAAACAAATGTCCCATGAAATACACTTTAAAAAGCTGATTTGGAAATTTTCGCAGGAAGTTGGAAATTTTCGCGGGTAAGCCTTACTCGCGAAATTACTCGCGAAACTCTCTATCCAAACTTCGCGACTAAGCTTACTCGCGAAAATACCCAAAAAACATGTTTTTCACACAGAAACAACTTGAAAAATTTTGAAAAACATGGGTGATACAAATCACTTCCAAAAGCAAACAAAAAGAACAAAAATCTTTTTGGTTTGATCGACATATGGTTGAGCACACACACATCACATTTAAACATGTACAAATACACAAATGAAATAGGCATTCATTGAACATTAGACTTGTGTGTTGTGTGTGTGTATCAGATGTGAAATAGTCCTTAGTCTAGAGTGAAGCTTCAATGATCAATTCAATCAAATCATACACAACTAGTACTAAGTCAAGTGGTCTATCTCAATTATAGAAATGAACATATATGACCTCCTACAAAAATGATTACATATCTTTGAAAATTTACTTTTGGCTTCTTTCAACTCATAACTTTTTGATCATTTATGAACCATACATCTCATTTTGAGATCAATGCTTGAAATTTTTTATATTTCTTTGTTGAGAACAAGCATTTGGCTTTTTAGGCACCATACATTTCAATATAAGTCGCTTTCCATTTTTTCTAATCAAATACTAGTATGTATGACGGCTTTTACAGCTCGTTATCTCTTTTCGAGATTTGACATTTATTAAGCTATAAAGCAAAAACATAAAGGTGTGGGAAGATATATAGGCACAAGTCTATGCATGTATCAAAATCATCAAGACTATTGACTAATCATTCATAACAAGCTTAAAGATCGATTTACAACAATCACACATAGATGTCAAGATTTTTCCCACAAAGATAAATGTGCATACATAACAAGCTAAGCTCGTAAATGCACTATGCCATTAGTACGAAGGTACTAGGCCAAACTCACATGTGATATGTGCTTAAACATATACGATCAAACTTTTTGAATTTTTCACTTTTTATATGGTTTTGGATTTTTACACACATAAAAACAAAAACATAAAAGTAAGATCAAATGCAAAAACAACAAAAACAATGCATATAAAGAGATGCATGATGCACAAATGCATGACAATGAAGCATCTAATGCATGAAAGGTCCTACAAAGATCGAAAGAATTAGATCAATGACCAAAAAGCAAAAGCTCAACCATAGGAGCCATTTCTCATCCAAACGAAACGATTGTTTGAAATGAGTATCTCATGAGAAGTGAGACGAGGGTTGGAAGAATGAGAACCGGAGATGCACATAGACAAAGAGATAAGAACATCAAAAACTTTCTTCAACAACTTACCATTTTCCCCAAAAACCGGTTTAGCTTGCAAAGCACAACTTCCAAAAAACTCAAGTTTCTCTTTTCTTTTAATTCTTTTAAGAGCTTGAAACTTAGGGCAATGAGGTCTTAGATGACCAAAGGCACCACAATGGTGACAAACAATGGGTTTAGATCCATTAGGTCTTTTAGGGAGGAATCTAGCAACATGGTTTTGTCCTTTCTTCAACATGGAACATTGAGGTCTTATGTGACTGATCACACTGCAATGGTGGCAAGTAGGGACAAACTTAGATCCACTCAAAGCCTTAGGTTAAGGCCTAAACAGAGGCTTAGGCTTAAGAGCCTTTCTCTCCACTTTTAGATTTCTTTTGTGTGGAGGAATGTATACCGATCTGTCTTTAGAGATAGAACTCACAATAGGCACAAAATCGGGTACCACAATATGATTGCAACAAATATTTTCATCCTTTTTAGCAATAGGTTCAGTAATCAAACACTTGGTATGCATCTTAAGAGATTCATTTTCACATTTAAGATCATCAACAAGTTTGTTAGACAAAACTAGTTTAGCATCGAAGTCCACATTCAAACATTCAAACTCTTTCATCTTTTCAAGAGAATTTTCAGCAAGTTTCTTATATTTCTCAACCAATTTGTTGGATTCATTAAGTTTAGCAATTAAACCATCATTTTCACAAAATAACTTGCTCAAATTCTTATGAAACTTGTTAGCCTTTTTCTTCAAAAGTTTGACATTTGGAATATCAACAACACCCTTAGATTCAAGTAACATGTCATCACAATTATGAGGATTAACACTCATAGAGACATTTTCACAAACACATGACATGTTACACTCACAAACATCCATAAAAGCATACAAAACACTATCCATGGAAAAACACACAAGGGGTCAAGGATCACACTTAGGTAATGAAACCAAAATAAGTGTACTCTCTCTGATACCAATTGAAAACTCGAATTTTTGTGAAACATAAAAGCTGTTTAAACCCGCAAATTAAAAATTACTGCTCGATTGATTTTACTCTAACTTAAACTAAATGCAGAATAGAGTAAATGCGAGCGAACAAACAATATAACTACTCTAAGCCATGTTAATCAAATATCAACAATAAAATGAAAACTAAAAGAGTAGGGAAAAAAAATGCAAACACAAGTTAACACGCCGATATGTTATCGAAGAGGAAACCGAAAAACTCGGCGAAAAACCTCACCGCCGCCCTCTAAGCGATAATCGATCCACTAGAGAATAAAGTTGGAGTACACGAATAACAAAAGACCCTCCAAGCCTAGTCTACCCAATGTACTTGAGCCCTCCAAGCTCCTACTACCAACTGACTTAACGAAACCTTGTCTTCGCTAACTCTCCGGATCACGCAATACGCCCTATTGCATCAGCCAAGCCTCACCGGCTTCTTTTGGCAAATCCCCAAAACTTCCCAAGCACCAAAACACTCTCTACACTCTAAATAGGTGTGGGTTGTGTTTGGGTACAAATCTCCTCTAATGGTATAACAATAGGAGAGGGAAGGAGAAAATGCTAGAATGATTTATCACTAAGGATGAGTAGCTTTCTCTCTAAAAGATGGGTGTATGTATTGTAGAAAACCTATCTAAGGTTTTTCTCTCTGAATAGCCTCCTTTACTTTTATGGGTAATAAGGGTATATATAGTATGGGTGAAGGGTAAGAAAGTCACACTTAAAATTCCTTCAGGCAGAATGTTTCGCGAGTACCTCGCGGGAAGGCCTTACTCGCGAGACACTCGCAAAATTGACAACTTAGCACGACTCTTCAACTTCCAGTCATGTGCTTCTCACATGGCTCTTTCGCAAGTTAGCTTCTCGCAAAATCCACTTGATCTTCAATTAAGCTTGAGTCTTCATCAACTTAATACTAAATCCAATACAATAAAATCTCACAAAATACGAGAAACAAAATTAAAGCAATTACAACACTTTTTGTCATGGAATAAAGCCAACAAAAAACATAGTTGTAAATCACAACTTTACAAAAGGGATGAAAAGCCCATATATAGGTATTGGGCCGTGGGTTGTGCCCGAGAACGTCATATAGCCCGAGGACAGGTAAATACTAACGAGGGCATACAAATTATGGACCGTGGAAGAAGTCTGGTTATAAAGAGTTGGGGACGTTGTCATAGGAGAAACACCTCCTCGGCTAAGCAAAGTAGAGGTCAAATGATCCGACCATCCATCAAGAACAGAGCAACGGGCAATCGTGCTTGAAAGGATAAACACCAAAGAAGGATGAGATGAAAGAAGGAAGGAGAATATAAAGGGGAAAACCCCCATTACAAGGGAGATCATCAAGAAAATCTAAAGAAAAATCACTGTATACTTAAGAATTGTAATTTTGAACAAGTTTAAGAGAAATATATAAGAACAAACCTTTTACGGACTTGACCGAGGAGAACTTTTCTTGTTTGATTTATGCTTTCCAGTAACAACTAACCTACTGTGATCATTATCCACCAAACTCATTGAAAGTTCAGTTTCAAGCCCACTCTCTACAAATTTATTGTTTTGGGCTCGTTGGGCCATTGACCATCCATTTGGGCTTTGGGAGCAAATCGTGTCCTTACAATCATCTTCATTTGAAATAAATACATTTTACAGTTCATATTAGGTATCATAAATTTACAAGTATATCAGTGTCACATCATTGATGTTATTTATTTTATTCTTTTTTTTTTTTCATTTTTGTTTTATGTGTAACTAGACATTTGTCAAAATCCTTGTAATTCAATGAGATTGCCTATTTTTCATGTGAAAAAAATAAAATAAAATAAAACCAACCTTACATTTAGTCTAATGCTCTGCTTCAAAGCATAGAATTTCCAAAGAAAACAAGGATAAAGTTCTTGCTTCTTGTGTAGGAGAGGAACAATCCTCTCATACAGCCTTAAATATTCCTTAACAAGCATGTTTCGTGACCCACATAGTAAGATTGTCATCAGAACCATTTCAATTTATTTTCCAAATTAATATTAACAGTGGAAAAAGTTCTTGCTTCATACAATCTGAAAGATGCCTGAAAAAGCATTAATTTCTTTACCAACGGAACAAGTTTGTAATCAGAACCATTTCATCTGCTTTGACAAGCTACTAATATAATCCTCAATGTTTTTCTTTAAGATATCCATCTTTATTTCTCATCCTCTTCACAAAGTTCTCCTTTCACGTATTTTGGGAGGAACATTCATTAAATTTTCCTTCACCTAGAATGAATAATTAATATGCATATTTTCTCATGTGCTATATGATTAGAAGCATTGAAATCTACATTAAAAACATGTTCAAAAATCTCAGCATACAGGCTAAATATGGATTGGCAGCAACTGCAACACCCATCATCATCTTTGCCGGCATTTATATTGCTTGGGGTTATGCAAGTCGTTCTCTGAAAAGAAATCGACATGTTTTTACGAGGTCCATGTCCATTGGTGTTATTCACGGTGGCAAACCAGCCTTGCAGAGATTGATAGATTTTCATAGAGCTCGACTAGATGCAAAAATACCAAATAAAGCTGTAAAAAAATTGAAGTACACACTTGTAAAGGAAAAGCCTGATTTCTTTCATTTGAAGGTTAGGGGGGATCTCTACTTCCTATTTGCCAACATTTCGGTCAAACTTCTGTTACTTGTTGATAACATAGTTTATCATTTCCACCCATCCCTCATATTCCAGATAATTTAAGTTCATTAAATATACTTACTCCCCTAAGCTTATTTACAGATTTTCTTGAAACAATTTATGGAAGCCAAAGTTTCTGAATCTTTAATTAAAATTCGGGAAATTAGTTTCATGTTTTCATGAAGGGGGAAAGATACAGTTTGCTAGATCTCTTATTTGGCTAACTTTGCTATAAAAATAGAATAGACTACATTAATTATTTGAACACTCTTCAAAGTTTAAGAATCTTTTTTAAGGTATATAATTTTTATGAGCTTTTTGTGTTTTGGTTAAAGAGTACTGTGGCAAAGCTGGAAATGACAGGAAAAGAAGCTGAGGCAGCGGCAGTACTAGAAGCAGCATATGAGATGGCCATGAAGCAAAAGAAACCACATGAAGCCTACGAGATTGAAATGTTACTTGTGGAAATGCTTATCTACCAGGTGACAGACTCTTCACTTCTCAATTTCCTTTACAAATGCTAATTGTAATGTTTTTGAGGAACTTGTCAACCCCATTGCACCTTTCAAAGCATTAATTTAGATAATCCTTGATAAGACTTCTCTGCATTTTGAAAACTGGGGTTTATTAAATTTAGAGAATTACCTCCATGGAAGGGGGCAATGCAATCAAATACAAAAGGAAACAGAGCAGCAAACATTGGTGATTATGGTGAAATTTTTCTCAATTCATTCCCAATCTCCCCCCAGTGCTTGAACATTGGCGTTTGCTCCTCTGTGAAGCCCATGACCTCAGCGCCACTTAGTGTGGCCAATAAGTAGAGTACCACCCAGAGAATGAGCCAAATTCAGCCATTAAGTCAGGTCTCAAGTGTCTTGGGCTGTCAGCAATAGAAATTAGACCCACAAATCAGGATGTCATGAAGCATTCTATAGTAATAATTTTAGAATCAAAATAAGCAGCAACCAAGTTGGCTGAAGTATGAAAGGTATGATGTGAGGAATTAAATAACTTGACTTCCAAGTTTAAGAATCCTAGGTCCATTCATGTTAAGTAATTAGTGGTATGAGTCACAGAACCTCATTATTTATCTGACAATGATATATCAATTTCTTCTTGTTTCAAGATCTTATTGATAGATTAATTTGGTTATTTGATCTACCAAACTGCAGTGATTTTTGTCCACCAAGTAAAAACAGCAACCTCTTCTTTTTATGATTTTGTTTCTTGTCACATCACTTTGGACACAGAATTTGCACTTGGTTTGAGTCGAAAACAACCTATCCTTTGTTTTGAATTCAGGGAGAGTTCAAAAAGGCTTTTGATCGCAAATGCTTCGACAATGTAGAGATTTCAGATGCACGGCGTCCACTCTTTAAGGTATATCCCCCTCTTTAGACAACTCACTTTAGTCTTTCACCCTATAAGGTATATCCTTCTAGAGTTGAGGCACTTTCTGAAAACAATTTAGAGAATATGACTTCTTCAAATTAATCAGATTCAATTTCAGAGCTCTTCTTGTTCTAGTCACAAGGTCCATATCCCACCCATGTTTTTAATCAGTATAGTTCATTGTTCTCTGAACTAGATGGCCTTCTCCGCAAGGTTCCATAAGGTAGCAAAACAGAGAAAGGAAGATATACTGATATTTACATTTGTGCCTTTTCTGAAAAATTCACAGGCTATTCTTTACCTCGTATTGGATAATAATGTTAAACAAGCCTTAGCTTGTTGGGAAGAGTTTACCCATATTCGGGATGACTTCAATCAGCAACCTAGTTTGGAAGAAGACATACTCAAGGAAGTTGTTTCTGATTTCGAAAAATTCAAGGAGGTAGTCAATATTCTCAAAGATGATATTAAAGAGATTCAGGCCCTTCAGGGGGAGAGAAAGCACTGAAATAATAAATTAATGTATAGCAGGTGCAAGTAACATATAAGATATAAAATTCCTTACCGACTAATTTAATTACTTTTGCTTTGTTCATTCTTCGTTTCGGGTTATGATTGTACTTGTCCAATCACAAGAATGTGAGAAAATACTATTTGTGAAGAACAAACATGCCAATATCAGCAACCGTCTTTCTCAATGCTATATATCTATAATCAATTTTATGTCCACAGGACTGAGTTGTGTGAGCTCCGTCTCTAGCTTTACACTGCATTTAGGCACGCCTAAATTTATGTCTCGTATCTCAGGATTCATATCAATGCCATGAATAACTTGATCGTAGAACTTGCCCACCATAACCATGTGTTTTTTTTAGGTTATTCATGTCACTAAAGCTTTACCACCCCTAAATGGTTAGCATTTTATCCCTAGGTCTTCATTCTGCTCTAACAAGCTGCATTTCTGTTATGCTCAAATTTTTGCTACACTGGTGTGGACTAGATTACACCGCAAAATATATCCCCCATAAAAGAAAAAAGGTTATACTGAAAAATTTTCAAGCCTTGCAAAGAGATTGCATTCACTTACTGCATCATTTTGACGTGTTTTTGGGCAAAACCAGAGCTTTTATCCATGTCCAATCTTTCTTTATAAGCTACTGATATGCAATCCAACCTAACCCATTTAACACATAGGAAACTATAATTCACATGTCATTGAAAACTAAATCAAGACATTAATTTCTGAAGACAATGACGGGAACTCGTGGAATTGGGAATTCGATACAAAATTCAAATTTATATTATCATCAACTTTTATAGCTAACATTCATCAGAAATATGGATTCCATTATAACGTGTCAAGTTAAGCTAATGAAATATAGCCATTTGGGCTCTTTTTCTTGTAAATGTAAAAAATCAATGATAATATAAATTTTTTATTCACTTAACTTACAGGGAAATAGCCCAAATGGCTATATTTTTCATTATGTTTTCAAACAGCCCATTTCCTGTCAATATAACTATTTGGATTCCATTATAACGTATCAAGTCAAGCTCCTGCGAGTTAAATCCATCCTGTGGCATTTTCTTCTTTTATCGCATTTGCATCTTTAACCACAATCGAAACACCGAACCATCCCTTGGTCCAAGATGCAAGAATTTTGTCCTTAACAACAAGTCACATGTCATATGAATCTAATTATAAATGAATGGCCTCTTATGGCCTGTTTGGAAGTTTAGAGAAGGAGGAGAGTAAAGGGGAGTAGAGGGGAATGGTTATCCCCCACCTTGTTTAGATGTTTTTAAAATTAGTAAGAGGGAAGGGAATAATTAGCCATTCCTCTTATCTGGATGTTTTAAAAATTAAGATAGAAATGAGAGGAAATAATTTAAATAGACAAATTTACCCTTATTTGAAAATGAACTTGCAACATTAGTCTATGATTAATTTGTTAAATTAAATAATTATGACTATAGCATGCAATATTTTTTTTGATAATTTTTTTTTCCTGATGTGAATTAAATAATATATCAACATTGGTCTATGATTAAATATTTTTTCTGCTTTTTTATTATACTAAAAAAAAACATCCTTAATTGATAATAATTAAAATAAGAAAAAAAAATGTTTGGTTTGTTTGTTTACTGAAACAATCAACAAAATATTGAATTTTGAGTGTTTCTTTCATTTATTATTTTTATATTTAATATTTTTTTAGTTTTGCTTAGTACGTGAATTTAATTTTTTGAGGATTCGGAGAAGAATTGAGACCCAAAAAAACAAAAAAGTTAGGGAGAGTGACTTTATGAATTAACTCAAAAAATAAGATCCTACTATGTAATTTAAATTCAAGTGTTTGCCCACTTACTATTCAGAAAAGAAAGCAACTCAAAATTCTCAAAAGAATATCCCTACTAAATACTGAGCAATAGCACACAAATTTCAACCAAAACAAATGACAATAATTTCTCAAAAAAATGCAGAATTTCACACACTGAAACATTTTTTTTCATGACCATACTTATCCGTTTAGGAACCAATGCCACTTTGAATCATGACATGAGATACTGGAATTTGCCAAAAATAGAGCCCATTGAGAATGCCTAGTCCATCTAATTAATAAAGCAAAATCTTTTTTCTTTTTTTTTTAATAGAACAGGGTCTAAAACTTTCAATTTTCAGGGGTTGAAATTCCTGTACAATAACAAGACAATTTAAACTAGCACCTATACCAGTAAACAATATTGAACAACCAAAGACAAAACTAAAAATAAACGCAAGCTAGTGCCAAAGAAAAATTAATCCCAAAAGTTTAAAGTTCAATGATCAATTGAAAAGGTTTTTAGAAGTTGAAATTGTCTTGGAACATTTACTTGTCTAACTGTTAGAGAAATTTAAGGATCAGACATCATTGTGAACAATAGCTCTTTGCACTCCTCCACTGGATAGCCAATAAAAGCTCTCAACATATCTAGATTGTTAATAAGATAGAGATAAGCCCTCATTCGCAATCTAGAATCAATTCCTATCTCATCCAAGAGATGGAACACATCTTGCTCAGGAATGGGAAGACGTGTCAAGCTCCTCTCAAAAATTAAATTTCCTTCACAATATTGTCATAGGCATGTGTGGTGAAGACTGAACCATTTCTATTACCTAGATGATGTTGATGCAAGAGTGCATCAATAAGCACATCATCCATAATAGCTATCCAATATTCTCTATCTTTCTTAACCACATCATCAATAGTCCTTTTTTCTAACATATTTGAACCTATAAAAAAATATTTGAGCAAATAAATATATTTAACAAAACCATCAGATTTAGCTTGTTGTCATGTGCCAGCCCATTGAATGAAAAAAACTTAACAAACAAACTTGTAAAATTTAAGACAAGCTGTTTTGGAAACAGAAATAATTTAATTTTTATGTTTCAAAAGTAAAGAACTATCAACAAGAAAATGGGAGAGAAGGCAAAGCAAGACCTTTTTTGCAGGCAGTCCACTCCCACCCAAAGTTTGTATGTCCTTATGAAAAATGTATTCACTATCAACAACTCCCGCTTTCCAAGTGCGGTCCCCCTGTAAAATGCCATATTTACACATTATCCATGGTTGAAATAATAAAAGCTCATTTTACCAACACAACTAAGCAAAGAAAACTAAGCACCCAAACGTAAGCATCTCAAAAGCAAAAGGCTGCCAACGCAACTTAAAGGACAAAGACATAATGTAAAACAATAGAAAAAGAAAGATTACCTGCAAATTGCCACTGTCACAATGAATGAAGTTTATTAAAATTATACTAAAAAAACTGGAACTTGCTGTGGTAGTGCCTTTCAAAAATTGGAAGTAATGCAGTCTTAAACATTTCCTGGAAGCTGAAGACATTTTGGACCACAAAACAAAACAAAAAAACAAGTGATTGAATGGAACCATATACAGAGTATTGGCAGTTACCTTAATGCCCTTACAGCAGTGACCCAGCTACCCTCACTTGTTGGAATGAGACCAAGACAAACACGATCAGCAACACCCTGCATGCAGAAAATCAAAAGGAATCAATCAGAGCAGTCCATCTTCTTGTACATTAATGCATGTTTTCATGATAAACTTTTCCTTTTGGACCTGTGTAAAATATCAGCCACTGCAAACTAGCTCATTGCATCAGTATTTTATATCAACAAAGGATGGTTTCACAATCTGTTGCGAACCAGCCATAAAAGGTTTCAACCATTGGCTGTGTGCTTCTAAATTTAATTTGAAGCGTCAAAAGATAACACATTCAACTGACACCTCAGAAGATCTCCTCGGACTTTGGCTTAGGCAACTATTAGGTGGGTTGTGGTTGCCTACATCTTAAATTCAGTTTTTGACTTTAAAAAAGAAAAAAAAAGAAAAAAAAAAGCATCTAAGTATAATAATTCGTCTTCCAAATTAGGTTCAAATCAAGCATTTAAAAATGTTCATCAACCTATCCAAAAAAAAAAAAAAGTTCATCAAACATTACACAGGAAAGTTGACAGGACAACATCTATTAACCAGTCATGACCTTCAAATATACATTGTCAGTTAAAATTTCCTCTCTACATCACTAGACAAGAAAATTTTCATTAACTTAAAATAACCTAATAGGAATTTAATCATGATATGCTAGTGCTAGAGCTTGACTATTTAGAATTTATTAACTAACAAAATAAATCAGTGAATGGACGTACTTTAGGTGCTGTAATCCAGTTATCTCCTTCAAGTACGATACAACGATCACTCACTGAATTGGCTTGTAGATTGTGTTGGAGTGTCTCAATGGCATTGGGATTCCATTCGCAAGCACAAACTAGTTTTGCATTGGCCCTGATCAAGGAAGTTTAGCAATCAGGTCACTATTAGTGTACAAATGATCAAGCAGTTGAAATGATTGTAAAAGAGTACACACCAAAATTTATCAAACACATTGTGAGTAACTCTTTCAAACTTTAAAATTCTAGTAAAAAAAAACCCAAATCAGAAACCCATTCACAAAAAACAAGAAATTACCCAATAAAAATAAACAAGAAACACAGATCCATATATAGCTACAATATACAAATTTATGCAAGTTCACAATCTAGACTCACTCAAGCACTTTATCAAACACGTTATGAGCAATACTTTGAAACTTTAAAATTTAAGTAAAAAAAGCAATCAGATTCGAAACCCACCCACAAATAACAAGTTATTACTCCATAAAATCACAATTAATAAGAAATTACCCAATAAAATCACAATTTTAAGAACATAGTTATTTGATCCAACTCAAAAGAAACCCATGAAACAAAAAGAAAAACAGAGTTTACCTTTGAAAGAAAGACTCAGGCATGAGAGACGATTGATTGTGAAGAAGTTGTGTGAGAGAGAGACAGCGTGAAGTGTGGAAGAAATCGTGTGAAAGAGAGGCAGCGGAGTCTTCAAGGCTGAGAGAGTTGAGAGAAATAACGTGAATAATAACGTGAATTTATTTTATATAATCGGTTTGTAATTTTGTTAATTTAGAAAGGGTAAATTAGGGAATTCATTTAGTCAATAATTTATCTATTCTACTCTCTCTCCAAATCTCTCCAATTTGGGGAAATTAAAAATGAAAGGTTAGAGGTAGTTGAAACCCCTCCAAACCCCTCCCCCTTCTTCCTTAAAAAAACTTCCAAACAAGATAATTGAATTACTCTCCCTCTCTTTACTCTACTCCCCCTCCTTTTTTAAACATCCAAACAAAGCATTAACTTAATCAATAGCAGATACATATCAACTCCATATAAAAACTGACAAAGCCTCGATACGTCTAGGGTATATCCGATATTCTAAGCCAGAGCTTTCTACATATTTTGCTTTAAGAGCCTTTATTGAAGTAGAACTAAACACAAACCTCTTTAATACAAGCTTCTCTTTTGTCAAACTAGTTTTTAGTTCAAATATAGATAAAGTACTTGTAGGTGTGAAGAGAGTGGATGATTGAAATTGTGGATATATCTATCACCTCGAGCTATGGCTGCCCAAGTTTTCATAAACATGCTTAAGGATGAGCCATCAGCAATCTTGTGAGAAATGCATGCACCAATGGCAATACCACCACAAGGGAAGTGGTTGACTTAATATTATTTACACAAACTATTATCCAAAGTTATTTTTGATAGTATCAAACCTTTCCTTTTGTCCTGGGTAGTAGAACTAGCGACAATTACATTATAGTTTAGAAGTTAATTACTTCATCGTATTAAATCCAAAAAAAAGTTAAAGTGGTCTTTTTGCTGCGCCGAAATAAATCTAGATAAAGCTTATGATTATTTAGGTTAGAATTTTATTAGAGACCCCTTATTGTTCTATAAATTACCAGCTCCTTTATAATTTCACAAACTTCATTAATCATGAACTGTATTACCAATTTACCACTACCTCCTTTTCAATCCTATAAAATGGAAGACCTGGACATTTTTCTCCTTTGTCTCCAAGGAGATCCCTTCTCTCATTATAGTACTATACTCTTTGTTCAAACAGTCTTTCTTTGATCCTAGATCAGGCTATCTACTCGAAACAGTTCAAATGGTCAAACCTTTGACTATCAACGGTTAGCCATTTTTATTAACTCATGTCTTGTTTGAGGATTTTTTTTCTTTGCCCATTTTACCCCTCATGACTGTCCTAAACTGTTTGATATTTGCACAACTTTTTGTTGGCCAACTTTTTAGTGAGACATAGAAGTATTAAAGAAATCTCTTACTCTTCCCTCGCTCACTCTCTCCTCTCCCTTTTTGTGTGCTTTGTGAGTGTGAGTCACTTTACCTGAAGAGAGGACAACCAATATTTTTCAACAAATTAAATAGTATCAGAACCAATTGGTTCGTGGTTAGAATGGTTATTACCAACTGATCACGTCTTTCCAATTTCCTCAACTTATTAAACAAAATTCTGATGATTAGAGTTTTTGTATGAAGACGTTACTTGCATCCAGGGGCAGAGAGGGGGGAAGGTCTAAAGTAATATTACTAAAAGGTCTTATTTGCCCCTCCTGACACAAATGACAAAGAACTTTCTAAAACAATTTCTACTTTTCTCTTTTTTCCAATTCCCACGGCACCTTTTCTTACAACACCTACACTCTTAGTTTCTTACATAAACTCTTATATTAAAATAATAGGTCCCACCTAGTAATGATAAAAATAAAACAACTTGTAAAATAACTCACTTCTCTACTAGGATTGAGAAACTGCACCTAATACAGTTGCTATGAATTACTAAGATTTAAAATTGTAAAAAACAATTTTAAATCTCAATCATTGAATAAAAAAATTAAACTTAAAAAGTAAAACTAGTAAAAATATGTTGTAAGAAGGAGAGAAGTTAATTGCACCTTACACCGGATCCTAATCCTCTCTACCGCTACTTTTAAGCACACCTCCAATCAATTTTCTTTTTCTTTTTTTTTTGGTATTAGCCTCTTTTTTCAGTCTGAAACCTAGAATTTCTATTAAGTTTATAAAACTATTTAAGCCATTGAGTCACCTGTAAATATTCACAGGTATATTGTCATACTCTTAATACTTTTACATTGATTTACTTTATTTATTTATTTTAAATAATCAAATTATATGTTTAATCTTACCCCTCCTAACTTAAATTCATGGCTCCGCCATTGCTCGGATCTCAATGTGCATGGGACATAGTGAAAAAAGGTTATGAAGAGTCACAAGATGAAATCTCTATGACTCCAAATCAAAAGAAGCCTTGCAAAAGGCTAAGAATGATGAAAGATTAACACGCACTTAAGCCCCTTACCTTAATCTATCAAAGTTTGGATGAAATCATGTTTGAGAAAATTGCAAATGCAACTTCATCCAAGCCAGCGTCGGAGATTCTTAAAAGCTCTCTAATGGGAGTTGATAAGGTGAAGAAAGTTCACCTTCAAACACTGAGAGAAGTGACTCACACCCCTACAATGAGAGTCTAAGGTAAGGTATGCATCAGACTACTTAATACCTATAGGAGTATTCATGACAGCAAGCTACGAAGCCAACAATGGCAAAGCCTACTGTGCAAAGTTGTTGGATACCACCAGAAGAATGAACTTTCAAGGCGAATTATGATGTTGCCATGTTTACCACAACTGAAAAAAATCCTGGTATTGGAGTGGTTGTCAGAGATCATACTGGTAAGCCAATCTCAGCCTTTAACCATTTTATCTCGCTACCTCCCATCGTTGTTGAAGCTAAAACCATGGCAGCTAGACCGGTGAATCTTGTGAGGGAGACTAGCATTAAGAAGGTCACATTCGAAGGCGAGTCGAAGACATGAAAGCTTTGAACGAAGATGCAGGATGCCTCGCAAACTTTGGAAAAATCATAGATGACGCAAAGTATGGAGCTCAAGGACTGGAATGGTTTCGGTTTATTCATACTTGACACCAAGGGAATGTTATAAGTTATAACTCATGCATTACAAGAAGGACCAAGGGCAAGGAAGGATTTTTAGTTATGTTAATGAAGTCCCACCAGACATATGCTTTCTCCATATTACCATAAATAAAGCTTACTAGCCTGATTCTCAAAAAATATTTTAAAAAAGCATCCCTTTACTATATATATATATATAAATATATATATAAATATATATATATATATCGACAAATTTGAATATTAAACGTCTATATTAAAAACACTAAAAAGTGTCAATTAAGCTATAAGACTATTGACAACTCCTCATGTAATATCATGCATATTTATATATGTTATTAATACAATTATTAATGGTTGTGAGATGTAGTAGATACGCAAAATAGGTTAATTTACTATATAAGGTTATATAGTTAGGTTTTAAATCTGTATGGTTTTATTGACAAACACATGAACACAAAATTGTCAAGTTATAGCTCATAGAGGCTATAAGAATATTTATAAAATGCTCAAAGTGTGCAAAAATAGGAAATCAATTGATTCAAGGACTAGAAATATTAACAGTTTTGACCAATAGAAACTTAAGTTCAATCGATCAAAATGTGTAGATGCAGAATCTGAATTTCAGCTCATCAACCCATCAAATGATTAGGGTTTCAGACCGACTTTACTGAGTATATAAATGAAACCTTAAGGCACATTTTTTAAGACTTTGGAGCTGCTCTTTTTTTAGATCTAAAAGGTTCTATGCCTTCTCCTTTCAAAGTCACTATTCAAAATCAATCTACATACAATTTGAAACAGTAGATCTGAAGTTGTGATGTAGGACAGAATCTACTATTTAATTTTTGTAATTAATTAATTTTGGTATTTTTTATGTAATTTTCGTTATTTTAGGTTTAGGGTATTTATTTCCTTGTTTTTAGGTGCTTTTAATGCTTTTTAGGTCTAATTTTGTTCCTGTTATGGTTAGGTATTAATTAGGAGTTATTTTAGAATATATTTAGTTGTCTATCAAGTTTTACAGAGCCCTTAAATAGGCCCCTAAGTATGTAAACGTTTTTGGAGAGTATTATTGAGATTAATAAAATTTTAGACTTTTGTTCATTGTTTTCTTTGGTGGATTCCAGACCTATCACTTCTAAATTGTTAGTTTCTGGTAGTAAACCTTGAATTCACGAGGGGATCCTTGAATCCATAAGATGATAAATCTTAAATCCACCAAAGAAAACAATAGACAAAAGTCTAAAATTTTATTAATCTCAATAATACTCTCCAAAAACGTTTACAGACTTAGGGACCTATTTAAAGGCTCCATAAAACTTGACAGATAAGAAAATATATTCTAAAATAAGTCCTAATTAATACCTAACTATAATAGGAACCAAATTTGACCTAAAAAGTACTAAAAGCACCTAAAAATAAGGAAATAAATACCCTAAACTTAAAATAACGAAAATTACATAAAAATACGAAAATTATTGAATCTAAACCTTCAAGGGTGGTCTTGGATTTGTGGGTTGTAGGTTCATGTTGTAGCAGATTACTATAATATTTTTGTGGGATTTAAAACTCAGTTCCGTAACTGTAGTTAGATTTACAACTAATAGTGTTATTCTAACTGTAAATCTCTATCTTATAGTAAATTTGTTCACTTCGGGATTGATAAGGTTAAGTCCCCCCAAGTTTTTCCTGTGAAACTGTTTTGTTTCATTAGTTTCCTTGTTCATCATATCGTGTCGTTTTTAAATTTCTACACTAGCATGATATTGATGATTATGTGTTTAACCTAAATCTTCCATAACAGTTTACCACAACAAAGTTGATTATTGGATTATTCAAGTGAGAAAATTTAAATAAGACACGATATGATGACCTAGGAAACCTCATGAAACAAATTGTTTCAAAGGAAAAATATGGGGGGACTTGACCTTATCAAGTCCAAGATAAATAGTTTCACTATAAGATATAGATTAACAGTCACAATAACCCTATTCGTTGTAAATCTAACTACAATCATTGAAACGAGCTATGAATCCCATAAATGTTTCTGATAATGATCTATTGCAACGTGAACCTCCACCCCATGTACTTCAATGTCCCATTGAAGATTTGAAATTAGTACACTTGATATCTGGAGATCAGCAACTTGAATCCACCAGTTTAAAGAGCGTGTGAGTAATTACTAGTAGAGACTTTGAAAGAGCAGTAGGTATAAACCTTTAGATCTCAAATTGAGCTGCTGCAAAGTATTTAAAAATGTGCCCTAAGATTTCTCTTAAATAGTTAGTGAAGTAGGTTTGAAACCCTGGTCATCTGATAAGTTGATGGGCTAAAAACCTAATTTTGAAATACGACTTTCGATCGTTCGAACTTAGGTTTCTATTGGTCAAAACTATTAAAAATCCAAATCTTTTGAATTAGATGTTTTCCTGTTCTATCACACTTGAAGCAATACCTTGAGCTTTGTCTAATCATTCCTATAAACTTTATGAAATATATCTAGACAAATTTGTGTTCACGTGTTTGCCAATAAAACTATACAAGTACAGAACCTAACACAAGAACATAAGGAAGATCACAATATCTAATTGAACATAAAACACAGGATTCTGATTGAATAAGAATTAAGAATTTTAGAAAAATATTTTATAATTATTGAGTAACTATGAAAACCTAATTTAATAAGAGAAACATTTTAAATTCTATTCGAAAAAAGAAATAAAAATTTGGAATAGCTTAGTTTCAAACAAATTTAAATAAGTTAAACCATTTGGAATACTTAGATTAAAACTCAATTCTTTTCTAAAATAATTTTTTTTGGGAGCCGATCTTTAAAATAGAAGGTAGAGGGTCAAAGTGTTACTAAAAATTCAAATTTTCCTGTTCAATACTTATAAAAATGCTTTTGATTAAATTTGAAAAATTTAAACCTATAAAATCATAGACTTCTAAGAACCTAATGAAACTTGTCAATGTCATGCATAATTACTTACCTCTCTTACAAATACACCTTAGCACGACCGAACACTTTATTATTTAGTAAGCTCTAAAAGAAGAGTTAAATTAGTGATGATGCCAAAATCTTCTATAGGTCAGTCGTCCAAATTTGGAGATTTGGAAGATCTTCTAGGATCTTCAAGAAATAAAAAAGAAAAAATAATTTAAGTGTCGATCAGGGTGTGCTCTGATTGTTAAGTCAATATGTTTTTTTTTTTTTATGCAAATAAAATTTTTACGGTTTCTTCTCATAACTTATTGTAGTTACGATTCCCCCATATATATTCCTATTGTAGTTGTTATGTTCATAAATTTTCCTCTTTCCACAATTTTTCCATACTCATTGTTTAATGCGCTTAATGTGTTAGGCGGGTATGTATCTCTCATTGATGGCTTGCTAGCAGTACAATGTAGTCATTAAGGTGGATGACATTACCAATTTTTCCATACCCATCAGTAGCCCACTATTCTCGAGTCTGACTTGCCTTGCATTGGGGAATGGGGGGCATCAAATGAGTATGGAAAAATTGGTAAGGTTTTCCACCTTAATGGATGACCTTATACTGCTAGCAATCCATTAAGGAGACGCTGGCGTAGCTGCCTAGCATATTAAAAGCATTAAACAACGACCATTACTCAACAATCATATTTTTCACTAAGCCAGCAACCATTACATCCAGAATTATAGTCCCTTCCAATTATTGAAATGGAGAAATTTATGAACATAATAATGGCTAAAATATTAGGCCAATATATGGGAGAATTAGAACTACAACTAGGATTGAGAACAAACCCTAAAAATTCTATCTTCATAAAAATAAAAAATACATAAAAACAGACGTAACAATTGGAGGCTCCCCGCCAAGGCAGTCCCCAATGGTTACTTCATTAGTTTTTTTTTTTTTTTTTTTTTTTTCTTGTAAATCCTAGAAGACCTTCCAAAGTCCAAATTTTGACGAGAGGCCTACTGAAGATTTTGACTTCATCAATTAGTAATCAAGAAATTCATGATAGAAACCTACTTACTAAAATTAATCTCTTACAACACTAGGGTATAGAAACTACTTTGGTATAAACTACCAAATTGGCTAATTAACTATTTCTTAATTCTTACTAAGTCCCACTACAATAATATTACCCCAATAGCTAATTTTTACCACATGAGTTCAAAGGAACTTCTACAACCATACTTAATATCCTCGGCCACCACTCAGATGTTTAATCCTTCGACCAACTATAACATAATTAAGCCATAAAACTCTTTCTCTAATTAATTGAACCATACATTTGAGGTTTAGAAAGCCATAAAAATTATCTAAGTCTAGATTCTTGACATATATTCACAAGTTTTCATTGCGTCCAAAGGAATTTATAAAACGATTAGAGTTTGCTTCAATAACAATCGCTGGATCCCAATCTAATTTAGATTGATCCGAGTTCACCGACTGAAAGGCATACAAAGGTAACCAACCAATTTATTATGTTGTTAAACCCAACACCAACCCAGACTTAAATAGTACTGAGTACACCAGTATTCAATGTTCCTATTCTTGGTTCCCTTTCAAAACCACGAATATAACAAGTTTGTGTGTGTATATATATATACACTGAAACCCCACAAGTAGCAATCAAGGCTGTATATTAAAACGAAAACCCATACAAGACTGAGAGCGAAAGACAAATTACCTTAACTAAAATGAAGTTTGACTCTAATGCTTTTGTATCTAGCCTCTAGCCTCTAGCCTCCAATCTCTCTCTTTCTTTTCTTTGGCTTACACGTATAATGAAGAAACCCTAGAGCTTAAATATTCTTCTACGATTTTATAATTTTGTAATTAACCCCAATTTAAGATTAATTTTACTATTCAGTCAAAAAAAAAGATTTATTTTACTATTGGCCTTATTTAGGTAAGCTAGGACTAGATTGGACCGCAAGATACTAATTCCCTAGGTTTTTTTTTTTTTTTTTTTTTGAGAAAGTTTTAACTTATAGAGTCAAGTCTTGATGATAACTCTTTATTATCAGATCAAGACACCAATCAGTTTTTGGTGTAGGCGGAGATTGAACCCCAGATCTCTTATTCAACCATTAGAGATTTTACTAGTTAAGCTAACTGGAACGCACTTAATCCCCCAGTTAGGACTAGATTTCTTTTCTTTCTTTTCTTTGACTTACATGTATAATTTTGTAATTAGTCCCCCAGTTATTGATTAATAAAGTTACATGTCTTTCATCTCAAAAAAAAAAAAAAAAATGGATCACAAGATCAAAATATCAAGCCACATAAAAAATCAACAGTTAATTTCCGTCCAAGAACACTAATGCATAAACCACGTGATTATGAGGGATTCATTCTGATTAGTCCTTAATTGGATTAATTTGAACTAATTTCATGTCAAAGTTTCATGATTTATTTTTTATAACAAGGACGTAATTAAAAATAATCAAAAAAAATTAAGAGATAAAGCCTTAGGGCCTGATTAGTAGGAAGATTATTTTTTTTTTTTTTTTTCAAAATAGTATAAAAACAATTTTCATATAATAATTGAACTTGAAACTCGTTTTCAGATAATAATTTTTATATTATGCATGTTTAGTTCTCACTTTTAAAAACAATTTTCAAAATTCTAAAAACAAAAAATAATTGTTTGGTATGCCATTTCTTTTTTTGAGATTTAAAAAAAAAATATATTTACAAAAATTAACGTGTAGAATCTGTAGATTACTTTTTTGTATGTGGATAATGATAAGGGAATAGAACTCCTCATGTACCTTCTTCTTCTTCTTCTTTTAATGATAAATTTCAAATTTGAAGTATGGGAATTCTTTGTGTGATAAAGATAAGCTCATTAATTTAATAGATAAAAGAGTTTGGACAAATACGTGGGGTCAACTATTTTCAATTTATTTACAACTATGTCATTAAAAACATTTTCTGTATTTTGAAAACATCCCTTTAGCCGTTTTCAAAATCTTGTTCCAAGCTAGGAAAATATGATACAATTTTTTGAAAACTGTATTTAGAAAATATTAGACAAAAAATAAATTCAAGTGTGGGACCCACCATTTTATGGATTGCAAAATATTAAAAAAAAAAAAAACTATATTTAAATACTTTTACCAAATAGGCCCTTAGATTTTAAGTCTTTCACCTTCCGTTCTTGAAAAAATAAAAAGGGAAAATCAAAGATTAAGAAATAGGATCTTTAAGGGTCCGTTTGGTTGGAGGAGTGGAATAGTGGGAGGATAGAAAATATTTTAATTTCCCTCTTTTTTGTTTGGTTAGGAGTGGAAAAGTGAGTTTGTATAAATTTACTCATATACTCTTGTTAAAAAATGATACCTAATTAAAACAAAAAGGTAATAAACAATTCCAAAAAAAAAGTAATCACCTAAATTTATTAAAAATAAAAATCATGTATAAAAAAAAAAAAAATCAATGTCCTAAAAAAAAAAAAAAAAAAAAAAAAAAAAAAAAAAAAAGGCAACGTCCCAAAACTAAAATAAGAAGAAACTGGTGAACACAAAATAAAAAATAATGGGGTAATAAAAAGAAGGAATAAACAAATGAGAGAATGAGACAAATTCATGAAAAAGAAGAAGGCATAATGTTGAACGTTGGTGTTGGCTAGGGGCAATTTTGTCCGAAAATGAGTAACTTGTTTTCCCTTGTGTTTTCTCTTCAATTTGGGGTGATAGAGTTTTGGTTGGCCCGGAGAGAAAATAGCCAGGTCTCACTAATTTTCTCTCACCCTTCCCCTCCCAACCAAACACCACTCTCATCTATTTTCTCTCCTATTTTCCACTCTTTTTTTTTTTTTTTTCCATCTTTCCCAAAATTATTCCAACCAAACACACCCTAAGATAATGTTCTAGTTGTTAGAAATACTGAATGATTGTATTGTATTTCACAGTAAAAGAATACACATAAGTGCCTTTATATAGGAGGCATATGAGTGCAGTACAAGTAAGAGTGTAGTACAAGAATGTGTGTTATACAAGTAATCTAGTTTGGGCCTAAAGCCCATAATACTATACACGTTAACAGCCCCCCTCAAACTCAAGGTGGATGTGAGACCAGCTTGAGGTTGTCAACCAAAGTACGAAGGCGTCCCTTAGGATGTGACTTGGTGAAGATATCTGCAAGTTGATCTTTAGAGGAGACTGAGATCAGCTTGAGAGCACTATGGACAAGATGATAACGGATAAAATGACAATCGATATCGATGTGTTTAGTCCGTTCATGGAAGACATCATTGTGAGCAATATGAATAGCACTCTGGTTGTCACAATAAAGAGGAGTAGCAGAGGATGTAGACACACCTAGGTCTTTGAGAAGCCATCGTAGCCAAAGGAGCTCAGATGTGGTATCAGCAAGGGCACGATATTCTGCTTCAGTACTGGAGCGGGCCACATGAGTTTGTTTCTTGCTTCGCCAAGAAATCAAAGAAGAACCAAGAAGAAAGCAATAACCAGTGGTGGACCTGCGATCAGTGGGATCTCCTGCCCAATCAGCATCAGAAAATGCACGGAGAATAAGAGGAGACTGAGCAGAGTAGAAAAGACCATGGAAGAGAGTGCCCTTTAGGTATCGAAGAATGCGCAGAACAGCAGCATAGTGAGTCGATCATGGAGCAGACAAATACTGGCTCACCTGGTGAACAGCATAGGAAATGTCTGGACGAGTAACAATGAGATAAACTAGGCTGCCAACCAAGCGTCTGTAAAGAGAGGGATTAGACAATGGTTTCCCCCCTGAGGGAGTCAGATGCGCATTAAGCTCAACTAGAGTGTCAACAGTCTTGCTATCAGTAAGTCCAGCTCGAGACAAGAGTTCAGAGGCATACTTGGCTTGAGTAATGTAAAGTCCATCTGTAGAATGAGTGATTTCAAGACCCAAGAAGTAGCTGAGATGTCCAAGATCTTTCATCTCAAACTGCTGACTGAGAAAATCCTTGAGTTCTTGAATGCCACTAAGGTCATCACCAGTTATGATCATATCATCCACATACAGGAGAAGTAAAATAGTGCCTTTGTCAGTGCGACGAAGAAATAAGGCAGAATCATAATGACTGGCCATGTAACCCAAGCGAGAAATGGTAGAACTGAATTTGGCAAACCAAGCTCGTGGAGCTTGTTTAAGGCCATAAAGTGCACGTCGAAGGTAACAAACCTTGTTTGATTCAACAGAGAGACCAGGAGGAGGTTGCATATAAACTTCTTCACTTAAATCCCCATTAAGGAATGCATTTTTAACATCCATCTGAAAAAGGTCCCATTTACTGGCAGCAGCAACAGCTAAGAGGGCACGAACAGATGAGATTCGAGCAACCGGAGCAAAGGTCTCTTCATAATCAATCCCATACTGCTGTGTAAAACCTTTTGCAACAAGACGAGCTTTGTAGCGCTCAATGGACCCATCAGAGCGAGTCTTAATCTTGTAGATCCACTTACAACCAACCACAGATTTCCCAAGAGGGAGAGTCACCAAGTCCCAAGTATGGTTTTTAGATAATGCATCAAGTTCCTCTTTCATTGCAATCTGCCATAAAGGGTCAGTGGAAGCCTCACGATAAGTGTGAGGCTCGTGCAGTGTAGCAAGGGCAGTGTAACAATGATAGTCAAGTAAATGTGTAGGAATGGATCTTACCCGAGTTGAGTGATGAGGTGGAATGTCTTGTGCAAGATCTTCAGGCGGAACAGGAGCAGGGGACACAAGCTCAGGGTTGGGTAGTTTGTCTTCAACCTGTTCATCTTCCACCTGTTCATTAAAGGGTGAACTAGGAAAGGGATCAAGGATATCTGGTGGTTGGATAGAGAAGTCTACAGGAGAATCAGGAGTAACTACAGGAGGATCAGGAGCAGCTACAGGAGGAATATGTGCCTCATCTGGAAAAAGATCTAAGACAGAGGAGGAAGATAGGGAGGCACGGAAGTGAGAGAGCTCAACAAAAAGGCGATGTTCCCAAAAGACAACATTGCGAGAGATACGAAGACGATGAGAAACAGGATCATAACACCGATATCCCTTTTGAGTTTCGCCATAGCCAAGAAAACAACAAAGCCTTGATCGAGGCTCAAGTTTGTTATGCTCATGTGGCTGAAGAAGAACGAAACAAGCAGAACCGAAGGAGCGAAGGTGGTGATAGTCTGGAGGTGACCCAAAAAGGCGTTCATATGGAGTTTGATTTTGGATGACAGGACTTGGAATGCGATTAATAGCATGAACAGCATGAAGAGCAGCTTCGCCCCAAAAAGGAGCAGGAACTTTGGCAGAGAGAAGGAGAGCACGAACAGTGTCAAGAATATGACGAAGTTTTCGTTCGGCTCTACCATTTTGCTGAGAGGTACCTGGACAAGTTAGTTGATGAACAGTGCCATAGGAATGCAAAACAGCTTGGAAAGCATATTGAGTGTACTCAAGAGCATTATTGGATCGAAAAATTTTGATACGTTTGGAAAATTGAGTTTCAACCATTTTTGCAAAATTAGAATATACTTGCAATAATTCAGAACGATGTTTCATATTAAAAATCCAGCTATAGCGAGAGTAATCATCAACAAAGACAATAAAATATCGAGATCCACCAATACTAGAGACAGAGGAAGGCCCCCAAACATCAGAATGAATAAGGTCAAAGATATCAGTGGATATTGATTTACTAATGTTGAAGGGCAAAGCTGGTTGTTTTCCTAACTGACATGAAACACAATCAAAATTTTCTGTAGACACTGAACCTAATAAACCTCTAGAAGCCAATTGTTGTACCCGAGAAGAAGATGCGTGACCAAGTCGAGCATGCCAAAGTGCAAGGGAAGGAATAGAAGAAACTGCAGCAACTGCAGCAACAGAAACAGGAGCAACAAGTGGAAGACGAAGGTTGTCCATGGGAAACATACGCCCAACTCTGGGACCGGTCCCAAGCTCCTGCCCCGTCCTTGGATCCTGCACAATACATCCAAAATAATTAAAGATAATGCGATAACCTAACTCAGCTAATTGTCCCACAGAAAATAAATTGTAAGAAAGGTCAGGAACATTAAAGACCCCAGGAACTGAAAGGTTTGAGGTCGAAACGGAACCTATATTATGACCAGACATTGTAGAACCATTTGCTATGCGAATATTAAGAGGGTGTGGTGCAGGTTTAAGTTCAGAAAATAAGGACGAGTGATGTGTCATGTGATTGCAACAAGCAGAATCCATAAGCCAAGAGGAAGGAGACATACCAGATAAAACTGAGAGAGAAGAGGAATAAGATGCATTACCAACCATACGAATGACATTAGCGATAATGTTTTTAAGGTCATCTATGGACATGGTGAAAATGCGATCTGAAGACTTAGACTGTGCAGAGACGGAAACCTTTGGTTGGACACTCTCAGTGTTAGCAACAGTAGCAGCAGAAATTGAAACAGCTGAATTGTTGCGATGATAGCAAGTCTCAAAATTGTGGCCAAAACGCTTGCAAAAATTGCAAAAACGTTTGCTGGATTGTTGGCGACGATTATTGCAACGAGAAGAAGACCTGTCCTTATTCTTCATTTAGAAGCAATATATGCAAAAACGGACTGCAGAAATGAAATCTACGCGAAAAACTGGGTAAGAAGCACCTGGACTGCAAAAAGTCAACTCTGAAGAAAAGTCAACGGTCAAAGTCAACCACGGTCCAAGTCAACGGTAAGGTCAACGCGGGTCAAACGGCCTGGTCAACGATGACGTCAGCTGACGTGGCGGGTGACGTCAGCAGATGACGTGGCAGTGATGACGTCACCTAGGGCTGACGTCAGCAGGTGCAGATCTAGCGCGTGGAGGCGCATGTAGAAGGGAGTCGGCGCGTGGAGGCGCGTGGAGCGCGTGAGCTTTGACGCAGAATATATTTGTGGCGCGTGAGGGCGCGTGTGAGCTCCGATGATGGTCAGGTTTCCACGAATGAGCAGATCGGCGGAGGACGATCTTAGTGGTACCTGCGAAAACACAATCGGGGCAAGGATCACGGCGGCAGCGGAATGGCAGTGGTCTCGAGACTCTTGAACGACAGCGGCTACAGGTCCGGAACCAGAGACGATGACTGAAATGCGTCAAAGGTTTAACGGCGAATGGCTGCAGTAGCAGTTGTAACGGCGGAAGCAATTGTGAGTCTGGAATAACACCAATGAGAGACAAGACTGCAAAGAAAAAGTCAGAGCGATGGCTCTGATACCATGTTAGAAATACTGAATGATTGTATTGTATTTCACAGTAAAAGAATACACATAAGTGCCTTTATATAGGAGGCATATGAGTGCAGTACAAGTAAGAGTATAGTACAAGAATGTGTGCTATACAAGTAATCTAGTTTGGGCCTAAAGCCCATAATACTATACACGTTAACACTAGTAATTTAGTGGTTTTAAAACACCTTTAAACTTCATAATTACACTAAAAAAATGTTTAAAAAGCAAGCAAAACCAACCAAAATATGAAATTTGAGGCAAAATTTGTCCAAGACACAAGTGTTGATCAACACCTTTTCACAGAGACACAAGTGCCAATCGGCACTCATGTCTCGATTCCCACCAAATCCAAGTTTTGGCATATTTTATTAGTTTGACTTCAAATTTGAATATGTCTAATGGATAAAAATGAATTCAAAACTCTTGGAAAGAAATAGTAGAGTAAAAGTAAGCTATCTACTCCATTTACCTTCTATAAATAACACCCTTCACTGTCAAGTTTGAAATCGTGGGTTGAACCCACGTATACAGTTGTAAAAGTTGAGTGACTAATTTAAAAGTTGATATCATTGTAAATTTTAAAAGTTGAGTGACTAATTTAAAAGTTGAGTGTCCGTTGTAAATTTTAAAAGTTGAATGACTAATTTAAAAGTTGATATCATTGTAAGCGTAACGAAACTCACTAGCAAAATAGAAATAAAAATATATTAGTGGATAAAAATCAAGCATTTTTCAGTGATGTTTATCCTTTGTGGTTTTACCCAAGGTTGTCAAAATCGGGATCCTACATAAGATCATGGGAGGTAGATGGGATCGTAGATCGTAGGATCGTAATATCCTATATTATTTGAGAAAAAAACAAAAAATACACATTGGTATGTTAAATAATCACATAAAATATACATTCATTCATAAAAAACCAAAAATTTGCATCCATTTAATGTAATTACCATACATCCAATTGTAAACATCATTTAAAGAGACCAAAAACCTCAAAACGTGACACTCTATTAGGATGTTATTTTTATTTGGGTCCAATTAACACTCTATCTCTCTACATTAGAATAGCAAAACTTGGTCTATTGGGATGCTATTTTTCATTTGGGTCCAACTGAGCCTTCTCTCAAGTTAAAGAAGATTACAAGTGATGGGATAGTAAAAAAATTACAACTCATGTTCGTCCATATGGATCGTCCGTGATCTTGAGCCAATTATTCTTGTTGGTCGTCTGAGTAGTGGGCTCGTCCATGGGCAAGGCACATGGAAGACTTACCCAGCGACAGAGCAGTAGCATCGTCCATGTACATAACACATGGACGATTCACACAAGTCTGAACAGTAGGGTCGTCCATGGAAAAAGTACATGGACGACTCACATAACACCGTCAGAAAACCAAGTCTTCCATGGACGAAGTCCATGGACGACCACATGACACTTAGAAACTCTCAGTACGAAAGATTCGAATCTTAAAACCTTGAAACAGTTACTCAACCCGAATTCATCGCCATGGATTTCTCTCAAGTACATAACTTCCATCAACGGTTGTAACTCCTATAGCCGTTGGGGAAGTTATGTCTGAACTCAAGAGAATTTCCTCAAATCTTGGGGAAGTTACCAAGCCAATAACCGCTCCAAGGTCCTCTATATAAAGGACCAGTCTGAATCAAAATAAGAAGGGTATTTTCTAAGACTTTCTTTCTAAAAGTTGAAAACTCTTTTCTAGGAAGAAACTAACTTAGCCATCGGAGGGTGTTTGGCCGGTCTACACCGGTCCCCTTTGATCGTGTGTTCATCCTTGTAGGCCTTCGCAACCACCAGTAGCCCACCGAAGCCGAAGCATTCAGCCTACTGATTCCGTGCAGCATCAGTTGGCGCCGTCTGTGGGAAGGAAGAAAATTCAAGTTTTTGCATTTCTATCCTTTTCCGACCAAAGGCTGTATGGTTCGGACAAGATCAAGGGCTACTAGCCCAGGCCATCAAGAAAGTAGGGATGCTTCTAGCAATCCCCATCGAGATCGCCAATCAGCGCCTGTCGCACAGCCGCCTTCCATCCAACATATGCAATCCATGGCAGCCGCCGTGGCGGAGTTAACCCGTCAGAACCAACAGTTGACTAGGGAGATCAATCTGAGGCAGCATCGTGAAGGATATGCTGAAGGACAAGCCCAAAGTCAGGAAGATAGGGGGGGAAACGCTGAGCCCGAAAGTCAATCAAGGGGCACCACTTCGCGAAGGGTGCCACACTTGGAGAAGGAGGTGGATCAAATGAGAAAGGTGATGAACGAGATGAGGGAAAGCATGAGAAGGGTAAATCCCATAGAAGATTTGGTCCATCGAACAGATTCCCCTTTCACGGCTTCCATCAATGGTCATCCTTTGCCCCTAAAGTTTAAAATGCCTTCCTTGGATTCGTATGACGGGACGCGTGATCCTTTTGATCATATCGCTACCTTCAAGACTACAATGCATCTCCAAGGGGTTCCAGATGAAATTATGTGCAGAGCCTTCCCTACCACCCTGAAGGGCCCAGCGCGAGTGTGGTTCAGCAAGATACCTCCAAGCACAGTCAGTTCTTTTGAAGAGTTAAGTAAGTTGTTCGTCAATAACTTCATTGGAGGGCAAAGACACAAACGTTCTTCGTCCAGCCTGTTGACTATAGAACAAGGGGAGAATGAAAGCTTGCGCTCCTTCATCTCTCGTTTTAACAGGGAAGCACTGACCGTGGACGAGGCTGATGACAAGCTACTCTTGGCGGCCTTCCACAATGGGGTTAATTCAGACCTATTCATCCACAAGCTTTATGAGAAAGAACCTCAATCCATGGCTGAACTCGTCCATTCAGCCCAAAACTTTATGAATGCAGAAGACGCAATCATAGCTAAGAAGAGAAAGAGAGCTGAAAGGATGGAAGCAAACCAGGTGCGACACTCTGACCACGGTCCTCGTCCAAAGAAGGGGCGGACGGAAGATAGAAGGGACAGAGATAACAAGAAGCAAGGCCCCCCAGTCAGGAATCAGAGTTATACATCCTTAAATGCCCCTCTCGATCAAGTGCTCATGCAGATCAAGGATGATCCTTCCTTGAAATGGCCAGAGAAGATGAAAGGAGATCCCAACAAGCGCAATAAGAATAAATACTGTCGCTTCCATAGAGATCATGGCCATGACACGGACGAGTGTTACGACTTGAAGCAGCAGATTGAGAATCTTATTAGACAAGGAAAGTTAAGACATTTCGTTGGAAGAGATCAAAAAGATGAGAAGTTGAAGGGAAAGATGGAAGAATCATCACGGCCTCCGCTCGGAGAAATAAGGGTTATCATAGGAGGGACTTCAGCAGGACAGTCTTCCAAATCAAGAAAAACTTATCTCAAAGTGGTGCAAAACGTCCAACTCTCTGGACGATCACCAAGGACGAGAGGGACAGACGAATCTACTATCTCATTCACCGACGAAGAAGCTGAAAGGATCCATCACCCGCATGACGATGCCATTGTTATAACTTTACTTATCGCAGATTATACAACCAGGAGAGTGTTGGTGGATAATGGAAGTTCAGCAGATATATTGTACTACCCCGCCTTCCAACAGATGAGGCTTGGACGAGATCAACTTCGTCCAGTATGTTCACCACTGATAGGGTTTGGAGGAATGAAGGTGCAACCTGTTGGCACCATTACGCTACCTGTAGTGGTGGGATCATACCCCCAGCAGATAACCAAGGAAGTCAATTTCCTCGTGGTGGATTGTTCGTCCTCGTACAATGCTATTATCGGAAGACCGACTCTGAATAGTTGGAAGGCAGTAACGTCTACCTATCACTTATCGGTTAAGTTTCCTACGGAGTGTGGGATAGGACAAGTACAAGGAGATCAGTTGGCTGCCAGGGAATGCTATTTAGCCATGATGGCTTTGGACGAGCAGGTTCAGACAATGAGTATTGAGGAAAGAAGGTTTGTTGCGGAGCCCACTGAAGTATTGGAAGATGTTCTTTTGAAGGAAGATGATCTGGAAAAATTCACCAGAATTGGAACAAGTATGAAGGAGAAAACGAAAGAAGACCTCGTCCAGTTCCTGAGGAAGAATATTGATGTTTTTGCATGGAGTCACGATGATATGCCAGGAATCGATCCAAGTATAATTACTCATCGATTGAATGTATACCCCTCATCTAAGCCTGTTCGTCAGAAAAAGAGGGTGTTTGCTCATGAACGAGACAAGGCTATCAAGGAAGAGGTTCAGAAATTGACCACAGCAGAGTTTATCCGAGAAGTCTATTACCCGGATTGGTTAGCCAACGTGGTGATGGTGAAGAAGGCAAATGGAAAGTGGAGGATGTGCGTAGACTTCACTGACTTAAACAAGGCTTGCCCTAAGGATAGCTATCCTTTGCCACGCATCGACCAACTGGTGGATTCTACAGCTGGTCATCAGTTGTTGAGCTTCATGGACGCCTTCTCAGGATATAATCAGATAAAGATGGACGAGGAAGACCAAGAAAAAACCTCATTCATTACCAGTCAAGGTCTGTTTTGTTATAAGGTGATGCCCTTCGGTCTAAAAAACGCAGGGGCAACTTATCAAAGGTTGGTGAATCACATGTTCCGTCCACAAATAGGACGGAATGTGGAGGTGTACGTTGACGATATGCTTGTGAAGAGCCTAGACGAGGGAAGCCATTTGGACGATCTACAGGAAACCTTTGAGACACTTAGGCGATATAAGATGAAACTGAACCCAAGTAAATGTGCATTCGGAGTATCGTCAGGGAAGTTTCTTGGATTCATGGTTTCACAAAGAGGAATTGAAGCAAATCCAGACAAGATCCAAGCCATACTGAGCATGGAATCGCCGAAGAACATCAAAGAAGTCCAATCCCTCACTGGGCGAGTTGCAGCTCTGAACAGGTTTGTTTCGAAAGCCACAGACAAATGTTTACCTTTCTTCAAAGTCCTCAGGAAGGCATTCGAATGGACGGACGAATGTCAAAAGGCCTTCCAAGATCTAAAGAAATATCTCACCACGGCTCCATTGTTAAGTCCGTCCGTGCAAGGAGAAGAACTGTATCTGTACTTAGCAGTGTCCCCACATGCCGTGAGTTCAGCATTGATCAGGGAAGAAGATAAGGTGCAAAAGCCTGTGTATTACACAAGCCGAGCACTTAGAGGAGCAGAAGGAAGATACCCGCTGATAGAGAAGCTAGCTTTTGCACTAATAATAGCTTCTAGGAAGTTAAGACATTACTTCCAAGCTCATGTCATCAATGTCATGACGGACCATCCACTCAAGAAGGCAATGAACAAGATGGAAGCTGCAGGACGACTGATTCAATGGGCAGTCGAGCTTAGCGAATTTGACATTCGGTACCAACCGAGAAATGCCATAAAGGCCCAAGCCTTAGCAGATTTCATAGCAGAATTCACTCCAAGCTGTGAGGACATAGGTGGAAGAGAAGATAATCAGAAATGGGTTGTCCATGTAGATGGATCGTCTACAATGCATGCTGGAGGTATAGGAGTTGTTCTAGAGTCACCGGAAGGAGACAAATTAAAGCACAAGGTCCGCTTACAGTACCAAACAACTAATAATGAAGTGGAATATGAAGCCCTTCTTAAGGGGTTGGAGTTGGCTAAATCTGTAGAAGCAGAATCAATACTCGTCTTGGGAGACTCCCAGCTAGTCATAGGCCAGGTAAATGGAACATACGAAGCCAAGGAAGACAGAATGAAGAGATATTTAAAAAAGGTGCTGCGTCTTGCGAAGAAATTCAAAGAAGCAAATTTTGTTCAAATCCCAAGGGAAAAGAATATGGAAGCTGATACTCTAGCGAAGGAAGCCTCCGCGAATGAAGTAATGGACGAGTTCGATGAAATACAATACATGGCGAGCATAGACTTTCCAGAAATATTGCAGATAGGAGGTGAGGAAAATTGGATGACTCCAATAGTATCGTACCTGAAAGATGGAAGGCTCCCAGAGGGGAAGGACGAAGCCAGAAAGCTTAGGGTTAGATCAGCCAGGTACACCCTCCTGGACGAAGTGTTGTACAAAAGAGGCTTCTCCCAGCCCTTCTTAAGGTGTTTGGCTCCGGACGAGGCGAACTACGTGTTGAGGGAGGTTCATGAAGGAGCATGTGGTAACCACTCAGGAGCTAGATCGCTCGTCCACAAGATCGTCCGTGCGGGATACTATTGGCCGACTATTCAAGCTGATGCTAAAGCATATGTCAAGGTATGTGATCAGTGTCAACGTTTCAGTAATATTCCTAGACAACCATCAGAATATCTTACCCCAATGATGGCCCCTTGGCCTTTTGCACAATGGGGATTGGATATCTTGGGCCCCTTCCCAACCGGAATTAGGCAAATGAAGTTTTTAATGGTGGGAATAGATTATTTCACTAAGTGGGTGGAAGCTGAACCCTTAGCAACTATTACACAACAGAATGTCAAGAACTTCGTTTGGAAGAACATTGTATGCAGGTTTGGGGTACCTAGGGTACTAGTGTCTGACAATGGACGACAGTTTGACAACACACCTTTCAGGGATTTTTGTGAACAATTGGGAATCAAGAATCATTACTCCTCACCCTCCCACCCACAAGCCAACGGACAAGCAGAAGTAGCAAACCGATCCTTACTGAAAATCATCAAGACTCGGCTTGAAGGGGCAAAAGGAGTATGGCCAGACGAATTACCAGGTGTTTTGTGGGCTTATAGAACAACAGTGAGAACCCCCACTGGGGAGACTCCTTTTAAACTAGCCTATGGAAGTGAAGCAGTTATACCTGCAGAAATACACATGACCAACCACAGGGTGATGAAGTATCAAGAAGAGGAAAACGAAGAACAGCTTCGTCTAAACCTCGATCTTGTAGACGAGGTGAGGATGGAGGCGGAGCAGAGAACAGTAAGGTACAAAAATCTTATGGCAAAGCAACATGATGCCATGGTGAAGCCCAGGCGTTTCAACATTGGGGATCTCGTCTTAAAGAGGGTTTCTTTGGCCACCAAAAACCCGGCCCACGGGAAGCTTGGACCAAATTGGGAAGGACCTTATAGGGTCATCAACTGCAAGAGGCAAGGATCCTACTACTTGGAAGCCCTGGACGGAAGGAAGCTAGAACACCCTTGGAATGTTGAACACCTAAGAAGATATTATCAATAGGGTGATCATGGACGAGAATTGTCACGGACGAGCTTTTTAGACGTTTAAAGTAATGCGTTGCATAGTGTTGTTTCTCATATTTGCTTGTTACTACTACTATGTGTTTCATATGTACAAGTATTTAGTGTTGCTCATGGACGAAGTTATGTTGTATTAAGTATTTTTAATTCCCTAAAGGCACTAGCTCTCAAGCATGTGCCATGCCTGTGGATGAATGTTTTGCATAGTTTGGATTTCCAAATATAGTGTATTTTTAAATCTATATGTAATTGCATGGGAATCTTACGTTTGTTGTAAATTCATTCAGAAATGATCCACGAAAGGCAAACAGTTAAGGACGAATAAAATCCTTAGACGCAAGGATGTATCGTCCATAAGCTTTCCTTAAAGGATAAAGCAATGAAAATAAACCCAAGGCATGTCCGTCTAAAGCTTAAGACGAGACGAAACCCAGGGAATCGTCTAAACCATGGACGAATAAAAATTGTTTAACAATCGTGGACGAATAAAATCCTTGGACACAAGGATGTATCGTCCATAAACCCTCCTTAAAGGATAAAGGACGAACAAGATCCTTGGACGCAGGGAAGTTCGTCCATAAGCTCTCCTTGGAGAATAAAGTAATAAGAATAAACCAAGGTACGTTCGTCTAAAGCTTAAGATAAGATAGACCCTGAGGCGTCGTCTAAACTATGGACGAACGAAAAAAGCTGTGAGGACTCAAGCCCATAGGTGAATCCAACCAGCCTAACAATCCAATACAAGGACGAATCTTTATTAAGGACAATTTAGTTAAGGACGAGCAAATGATCGTCCCAAATCAGTTGTCCAAATTCGGTGATGTAAGGAGAAATTCACCATATACTCAAGACGAGGTAAAGTGATTTGACAGATGGACGATGTAAATGAAACTCGTACATAAAAGTTCAAACATTCAAATATTATAAAAAGCTGAAAATGGAAAACATCCATAGATTTAAAAAAAAAAAAAAAAAAAAAAAAGGGGTGGACGACCCACGTCCAAAACAACCCTTGAGTTACAATATGATTGTATAAGGCTCGTCCATAAGTTTAGACGAGATAATTGTACTACAATAAAAGCCCAAAACAAGGGGCACCTTGAATAAAAAAAAAAAAATGATTAAGGAAAATACAAAAGCTACTTAGATAAACCACTGGGGGCATTGCCCCCAGACTTGGGATCGTCCTGGGTCACTTCGGTGTTAGCATCGTCCATGATATTGACGTCCTCAGAACTCGTCTGCAGCAAGGAGCTCTCAGTAGCAAGTGGAAGCTTGAAAGAATCAAAGTTCAAGTCAGGAAATGTTTCCTTGGCATCAGCACGGAAGTCCTCATAGCCAGCTGCATAGTGACTGTCTAGACGATTCTTGTACTCGTCAGACTTTTTGAAGGCTGCTATGGCTTCCTCACGTGCTTTCTCCAAGGACGAGGCAAATCCAGAAACTTGTCCCTCAAGATGGACGATTCGAGTATCTTTTTCGATATTATCAGCTTTAAGTTCTTCCACCTCGTTCTTAAGCTTCGTCTCACTTGCTTGCAGACGATTGAAGTCTTCAGTCAACCTAAGAACCTCCCCCTTCTTCAACAGGACTTCATTGTTCAGCTCCTTAGCCTTTTCCTTGGCAGTCTTGGCCTCTGAAGCAAGCTCCTTAGCCTGACAAGTTGCTGTGTAAAACTTTGACATAGCCTGTGTATGGACGAGGGAAAGTTAGATATTTCATTTTGAAAATTTACTGAAAACAAACAAGGACGAATGAAACTTACCTTAAAAAGGTCATGGATACCAGAACGTTCAAACTCCCTCACTGACATATTGTAGCATTCATTGACTTCATTGTCAGTGATTATTCCTTTGAACGTCCTCCATGCATGGTTCTCGTCCAACACTAGGTTAGAAGGACGCTCAGATGGCTCTGACGGATGAGGCTTGCGAGGAATCTTGTTTGGAGGGGGAGTAGGATCAGTCTGGACGGGATGAACTGTTTGGACGGGCTCTACATCAATAGGAGGGTCGTCCAGCTCCACTGTCGAAGGAGTGAATTTGGGAACCTTAGGAACAGAAGCCTTGACAGGTTTCTGCTTCTTAGGACCTCGACGACTTGGGAGGTCGTCCAAATCCACAGCACTGGATATGGATTTAGATTTCCTCTTCCCAGTTTGGACGGAAGATTTCTGGACGACTGGAGGTGCAGTAACATCCTCGTCCCCACTAGTAATATTCTTTTCTCTATTTTCTCTCATCGTAGCCATTCCTGCGACACAAAAAAAAAAAAAATTATTAAAAAAAAAAAAAAAAAAAAAAAAAAAAAAAAAAGGACGGACGATGCTTACTTCGACGAGTGGTCTCCTCGTGACCAAGATTCTCGGCAGTAGGTTCTGGCCCGAGTCCCCAAGCAGCTAGACGACTGAGAGTCACTAAATCGTGAAAAGTCCTCCCAGGGAAGGCGCGTACTTGGTCAATTCGATCCAAGTAAAGTTTGTCCAAGCGTGGACGAACAATAGCTGCGTCAACAAAGAAGAAGGGTTAGACGACCAAAATTGGAAAAATATGTAAAGAAACAAAATAAAAATGGAAAAGAAACATACCCTCAGGACGAAGACGACCTAGAGGACTGGTAAAAGGTGGGAAGGGGGCATTCCCCACATCAACAGGGTCCCCAGCCCAATTTCCAGAAATAATAAAAAATTCTTTTTTCCAAAGTCTGTCAGACGAGCTACGGCCCTTAATTAAACTATAGTAAGAGCCTCTAGACGAGAACTGGTAAAAACCAGCAGACTTCTTTATCTCAGAGGGCTTATAGCAGTAAAGGAACTCGTCCACTGTAATAGGACGGTTCCCTTCCAACGCCTCACGCCATAGCACTTGCATGGCAATTACTGTCCTCCATCCATTGGGGTTGAGCTGGTTAGGTCCAATACCCAACCTATGGAGAAGACCTCTACAAAAAGAATTTAGAGGAAACCTAAGGCCAGCTAAGAGGTAGGAAGTGTATATTCCTAAACCAGAGGAAGGAGAACAACACCATTCTCCGTCCATAGGTAGACGAGGATTGAGCTCTTTAGGAATTTGGTACCTATCTACAAGGGTTTTTAGTTTGGCAGTATCTAAAATGGACGATACTTCAGGCATGCAACTGTAAATGATATCTTCCTCCTCCTCGTCTTGAGGAGGGCTAGGTGGCTGTCTGGACGAGCTAGCCCCAGATCCAGAAGCCTTCCTACGTTGTAATTCCTGGAATTCCTCCAAAGGAATACCAGGAACTCCAGACGAATAATGCTCGTCCGAAGAATTAGTACTAGCTGTACTACCTTCACTACTCTCATAACTACGCCCACTTCCAGAGGAAACGTCCTGATACTCGTCTATCTCCTTCTCTAAACTACCACTAGACGAAGACATAACTTAAATGAAGACAGATAAGACGAAAACCTAAGAAGGGAAAGAAAATACCTGAGAACTAGGAAGGAATGCTAGACGAGGCTTTTGGACGAGATGGCAGAAGGGAAATTATGAGAAATGTGAGGGGTAAGAGAGAGAATGCGCCTATTTATAGGGCCCAGAAATGGGGTCAACGAAGCGACGCCGACCATTCCGAAGAAGGCACGTGGCAGCTTCATCGAAAAACGCAATCGACATGATGGGTCAACCAATGAAGTCGTGACACGTGGCAAAAAATATATATATTTTTCTCAGAACCGCAAAGGTAAACAGTAAATCCTAATAATATCTTTGGACGACCATTGGACAAGGGGGCAACTGATGGGATAGTAAAAAAATTACAACTCATGTTCGTCCATATGGATCGTCCGTGATCTTGAGCCAATTATTCTTGTTGGTCGTCTGAGTAGTGGGCTCGTCCATGGGCAAGGCACATGGAAGACTTACCCAGCGACAGAGCAGTAGCATCGTCCATGTACATAACACATGGACGATTCACACAAGTCTGAACAGTAGGGTCGTACATGGACGACTCACATAACACCGTCAGAAAACCAAGTCTTCCATGGACGAAGTCCATGGACGACCACATGACACTTAGAAACTCTCAGTACGAAAGATTCGAATCTTAAAACCTTGAAACAGTTACTCAACCCGAATTCATCGCCATGGATTCCTCTTAAGTACATAACTTCCATCAACGGTTGTAACTCCTATAGCCGTTGGGGAAGTTATGTCTGAACTCAAGAGAATTTCCTCAAATCTTGGGGAAGTTACCAAGCCAATAACCGCTCCAAGGTCCTCTATATAAAGGACCAGTCTGAATCAAAATAAAGAGGGTATTTTTCTAAGACTTTCTTTCTAAAAGTTGAAAACTCTTTTCTAGGAAGAAACTAACTTAGCCATCGGAGGGTGTTTGGCCGGTCTACACCGGTCCCCTTTGATCGTGTGTTCATCCTTGTAGGCCTTCGCAACCACCAGAAGCCCACCGAAGCCGAAGCATTCAGCCTACTGATTCCGTGCAGCATCAACAAGAAACCAGGATCATTTGGGATCGTCAGAATCGTACGATCCCACCGATCCTGACTGATCGCAAAAATCCTTGAAAGATCCGAATCGTTTTGGGCAGGTAGGATCCTAAAATCGTAGGATCATAGTATCTAGATCGGGATTTTGACAACCATGGTTTTACCCATTCAGCTGATTGGTGCATGGACCCAAAATTATAAGCATATTGGTTGAGTTTAGATTAACTTTTTTTTTTTCTTTTAACTTTTTAACTTATTTGTTTATATATAATTTTTTGTTAGGTTATGTCAAAATGCAGAGGAAATGGACAATTTAGTCCGAGTATGTCAAAGACTCAAAGTAACCAATTAAGTTTTAATATGACCAATTAAGTTGTAAGCAACGGTTTACTCAAAAAAAAAAGTTGTAAGCAACGGATTTTGTCAATTTAGTTTGCTTGTGTCAAATTAACCAATTAAGTTTTAATCAATTAAAATAGTATAAGGATATGGCATAGGATGTCACCAATGGCAATTCAAAACAATCATAACAATCACAATAACTATGAGATAGTGATATGGTGACAAAGTGGAAAATTGATGGAGAATACTCTAAAAGAAAAACTAGTTAAGAAGTTAACCTTCCCAAAAAGCAACTCAATATAATCAATAAAAGTTATTACAATCTAGCATAAAACCTTTACCTAGACTTTATAATCTCAGTAGATCAACTTACACCAAAACCTTCTACCGCTTCAAAACCTTTAAACTCTTCCATTATCTAGATGTTTCATGGATGACACACATAAGCTTCACCTCCAAAACCTCTAACCAACTCCAAAAACCACTTCAAGATTTACTCCACAACAAACACACTATGATAACACTATGGCTTTAACTTTGAGTCACTAATCTTGAAAAGCACCATCTTCAAATTTGCTTCTAGAACTCTAGTGTTATGGCTCTCTCTCTCTCTCTCTCTCTCTCTCTCTCTCTCTCTCTCTCTCTCTCTCTCTCTCCACCCTAATGTGTACTTATATATATATATATATATATATGAATAGCCCAACTTAATGAGTCTAGTTGAGAATCAAGATTCACAATTCCTAATCGACCGACAAGTTCTCAAGACTGATCTCGATAGATAAACAAACTGTCAAAAGAAGTGTCAAGAATACAAAAGCTTTCTTTTTCTTAGACTATTTAGAAACTTCGTCTTAAACTTGAATTTGTTCACAGTTTGCCAAGCTAAGCATTATGGACCGAACTCTCTTTTTTTTAATCCTTATTATTATTATTATTATTTATGGAAAAGATAGAACCTTATTTTGTTTTAAGTAAACTATACTTTGTAAAATTTCATGAAAAAACTAATTAAAAATGTACACATGTGAGTTCCAGTTAGCTCAATTGGTAAAGTTTCTGATGGTTGAATAAGAGATATGGGTTCAATTCCCACCTACACCAAAAACTAATTGGTATCTTGGTCTAATGATAAAGAGTTATCATCAGGAACAGACGACATAGGTTGAAACTATCTCAAAAAAATAAATTAAATAAAAATGTACACATAAATACTAATATGCATGTAGGTGTAGCAAACAAATAAAACAAAACAAACTTCAAGTGTTACATTTGCACCATTGATATTGATGGGGATCAATCTAAGGAAGATTCGTCCATAATGGCCGTCCAAACAGTCAAACCACGCCTATAATAATAACATCAGATAACCTTAAGAGAAGTCCAACAATAGCATCATGTATGACTAATACTCGTCCATCAATAGCAAGACCATTCAATCTCATGATGGTCATCTAGGACTAACACAAAGGCATGGACGACCAGAACATACTTAGTGAATTCTACAAGAAAAGTTTCTCATAAAACTCCATGGATTCGGGCCATGATATGCTACTCTCAAAACGTGGAAGGAGTTCCTCGTAATTCGCTCCACGTACTCCATTTACTCATTTTCTCTATTAACCACCCATATCACCTACGATTGTGGTGGATCCTAACAAGCCTAAAAAAGGCAATGGTATCAATTCATGTCCTTAAACTTGGGTGAGCTAAAATGCTAAATGAACTTGCATAAATCCAAATGGTCCAAACCAACGAACCCCATAAAAAAAAAAAAAAAAAAAAAAAAAAAAAAAAAAAAAAACATAAAACAAAGGAAATAAATAAAGATGATTACAAATTTTTTATGAACCATTGGGGGCATTATCCCCAGACTTTGGGTCGTCCATGGCAAGCTGGGTGGAGGCATTGTCTTCAACATTTAAATCTTCAGAGCTTGTCTGAAGTAGAGAACTCTCAGCAATAATGTGAAGTTTGATGGGGCTGAAGTCCACTCCTGGGATGAGTCTTCAACAAGATTCTTTAGCTCTTTCACCTCTTCCTCCAACTTGACCCTCACCTCAGCTCGACGGCGAGATTCTTTCTCCATGTCACGAATCTTCGCCTCAAGCCTGACCCTCTGCTAGTCCAGTTCATAAGCTTGTCTGGACGCCACCATAAACTTAGTCATAGCATGTATGAAGAGATGACGTAAGATAAATGGACGAGAACAATTTAATTGGTGAATAGTTAAGGACGAGAAAAAGTACCTTGAAGAGGTCATGAACTGTAGATTGTTCAAACTCCTTCACAGACACATCATAGCATATGGTAACATCCTCCTCAGACACAGCCTACTGAAAACTCTCCAACGCAAGGTTTTCACTCCTAAGAATGGTCATAGGGCTACCACTTGGAGGTTTGGATGGGGTGACTTTAGGATTGGACGGCTCCTTGTCAAGGATTTGAATTAAAGGCTGTTTGGCAGGAGCAGGAGGGACGAAGAAACCGGCCTTGATGACCTCAGGCTTAGACGACCCATGTTTAGCCTTCTTATGGCCTCGACAACTAGGAAGACTATCCATATCTATCATCTTGGATAGAGTCTTCCTTTTCTCTACACCAGAAGGACGAGGTTGGGAATAGACTTCCTCCTAGATTGCTTCCTCGTCTGCCAAGCCCTTCCCCTTGTTTTCCTTCATGGTCGTCATTCCTACAAAAAAAAAAAAAAAAAAAAGGTGTTAGAATTTGGACGAAGTAAACAATTAAAATTTTGCAATATAAGTAACTCACGTCTATGCCTGGTGAGCTCGTGAGCAAGTGCCTCCTCAGTTGGTTCAAGTCCAAGCTTCTAGGTGGCTAGACGACGCAAAGTTACCAAAGAATGAAAAGTTCTATCTGGGAACGAGCGTGCTTGCTGGACGTGATCAAGATAAAACTTATTCAAAGAAGGTCGTCTTACAGCTGTAAAAAATAAATAATAAATAATAAATAATAAAAAGTACATAGAGTTAGATAAATATGACAAAAGAAGTAAAGCAAGTAGTGAAAGGCAACATACCATCTGGACAAAGATTCCCCATCTCACAAGTGTAGGGAGGAAATAGGTCCCTGCATACCTCAACAAGTTTTCCAGCCCAGAACCCAGAGACAAAGAAAAACTTCGTCTTCCATCTCCTATCATAAGTAAGGAGGGACCTGACCAACCTACAGTTTGAACCTCTAGTAAAAAACTGGTAGAAGCCTAAGGACTGACTAATTTCTAAGGGCTTATAACAGTATAGGAACTCATTCACAGTGAGAGGATGTTTCCCATCAAAAACTTCCATCCATAATATTTGCATAGATATAATAAGTCTCCATGCATTGGGGTTAAGCTGGTTAATACCTATGCAGGTTATGCCTAACCTATGGAGTATTTCCCTAGCAAAGGTATTAAGAGGCAACCTAAGCCCCCCTAGAAGATAAGCCTCATATATGCCAACTCCAAAACGAGGATTACAGCACCATTCACCACGAACGGCCAAACGAGGGTTATAGTCGTCCGGGATCTAGTACCAACTCCTAAGGGAGTTAAGTTTAGCCTCAATCGTCTTAGAAGGGACGCCCACAGCACAACAGTATAGAGTCTCCTCTTCACTTGAAGAGGTAGACGAGTGGGCACTGGAAGACGTACCAGCAAGTGACCTAGAGACCATCCTCGTCCTCATCTCTTCTTGCTAAGGGATTTCCAGGAGCCCCAGACAAGTATTGCTTGTCTGAGGTGTTCCCCCTATCACTACTACTATCACTACTACCACTAGACATACTCTCGTCGTGATATTCGTCTATCTCCCTCTCATCACTATTACTAGATGAAGACACAATAATTTCAAACATTTTTGAAAAGCTCTAGAGAAGAAAAACCTAAATACGAAAAGAAGAGGATACCTGGCTCTAAACAAGGATGACTAAGGACGAAAGGAAACTCCTAAACGAAGCGCTGGACGATAGAGATCAGAAGAGAAAATATGAGAAATGTGAGAGGGTAGGAGAGGAATTCCACTATTTATAGGCGACAGACCTGAGCACTAAAATGATGTGAATTAACTAGAATGTGCCACGTGGCAATCTTCTTAAAGAACAAAACGATGCAACAAGCATGCCCGAAGATCGCGCCACGTCTTAGCATCTGGAGCATTCAATTTCAGTTTACCCTCAACCAATGGAAAACCACCACAAGTCAAACCAACAGAGGCATGGACGACACAAGGACAAAGGGGGCAACTAATGGGGATCAATCTATGGAAGATTCGTCCACAGTGGTTGTCCAAACAGTCAAACCACGTCTATAATAATAGCATCAGATAACCTTAAGAGAAGTCCAACAATAGCATCATGTATGACTAATACTCGTCCATCAGTAGCAAGACCATTCAATCTCATGATGGTCGTCCAGGACTAACGCAAGGGCATGGACGACCAGAAGATACTTAGTGAATTCTCATAAAACTCCATGGAATTAAGCCATGATATGCTACTCTCAAAACGTGGTAGGAGTTCCTCGTAATTCACTCCACGTACTCCATTTACCCATTTTCTCTATTAACCACCCATATCACCCATGATTGTGGTGGATCCAAACAAGTAGACCCACTTCTAACTCTCTATAAAAGGAAGAAGTCCTATTCACCCAAGGTAAGTCCCACCATTCACTATATTCCCTTCCTAGTGTTCTAGAGAGAAAACTGACTTAACCATCGGAGGGTCCCTGGCCGGGTTACACCGGTCACTCTTGACAGTTCTTTCTTTTCTTTTTAGGACCAAAAAGCCATCACCATAGCCTGAAGCATTCTAGTGTACTGATTTTCGTGCATCATCAGTTGGCGCCATCTGTGGGGAAAAAGATCACTAGTTAGTTAAATTTCTAAGTATTAACTTCTTAGCCTTCCAATACAAAAAGGCTGCATGGTTCAAACTAGGTCGATGGCCACTAGTCTAGGACACCAAGAAAGTGGAAACGCCTCCAGTCACCCAAATTGTGCACCAGCACCCCCGATGACCGTCCAACAACAGTTGCAGTCCATGGCAGCAACGATGGCAAAATGAAAGCAACGAAACCAGGAGTTAACTATAGAAGTTAATAGACAACGTCAATAGCGACATGGTGAAGAACGAGGCCAGAATTCAAAGAATGAAGGGGCTGAGAATAATGCTGAAGGAGACCAATCTAGAGGTACTGTTATGCGTAGGGTACCACATTTGGAAAGAGAGATGTACCAGATGAAAAGAGTCATGGAAGAGATGAAGGATTCCATGAGGAGAGTAAATCATGTGGATGACCTCGTCCACAGGACTAATTCCCCCTTCATTACGTCCATCACGAGTCATCCCCTGCCTTCCAAGTTCAAAATACCTACCCTGGACTGATATGATAGGACGCGTGATCCTTGTGATCACATTGCTACATTTCAAGACAACCATGTATCTCCAAGGTGTTTCAAACGAAATCATGTGTAGAGCCTTTCCTACCACGTTGAAAGGCCTAACCAATGTATGGTTTGGTAAGTTACCACCAAATACCATAACCTCGTTTCAAGAGTTAAGTAAGCTGTTCGCCAACAACTTTGTTGGAGGTCAGAGGCAAAAGCGTTCCTCGTCCAGCTTGTTAAGCATAAAGCAATGAGAGAACAAGAGTCTGCGTTCCTTTATTAGCCATTTTAACAGAGAAGCCTTGTTAGTGGACGAGATGGATGACAAGATCCTTTTAGTAGCTTTCTACAATGGTGTCAGTTTAGACTTGTTTATCCATAAGCTGTATGACTAGGAGTCGTAGACGATGGCTGAATTGATACATTCAGCTCAAAGTTTCATGAACGCAGAAGACGCGATTATTGCCAAGAAAAAGAAGAAAGGTGAACGGTTAGACAGTGGTTATATACACCATCTAGAGCAAGGTCTTCATCCAAAGAAAGCCAAAGAAGAGAATAAAAGGGATCGAGATGGCAAAAAAGCAGGATCGTCCTCAGGACGATACTCTAACTACAATCCCTTGAACACTCTGCTTGACCAAGTGTTAATGTAGATCAAAGACGATCCATTCTTGAAGTGGCCTGAGAGGATGAAAGGAGGCCCTAGTAAGCAGAACAAAAGCAAATACTACTGTTTTCACTGCAACCATGGACATGATATGGACGAATGCTATGACTTGAAATAGCAGATTGAAGCTCTCATTAAGCAAGGAAAGTTAAAAAAATTTATTGGGCGAGACCACAAGGACGCGAGACAGCCAATGAAGGGCAAAACAAAAGAGCTAGCGCGTCAATCGCTTGGAGAAGTAAGGATCATTGTAGGGGGTACATCAATAAGAAGTTCGTCCAAAGCCAAGAAGACTTACCTGCGAGAAGTCCAGAATGTTCAAATATCTGGACGACCACCAAGGATGATCAGAAAAGATGAGCTGGCCATTATTTTCAAGGATGAAGATGCAAGATGATTACACCATCCTCATGACGATGCGGTTGTCATTACTTTGGCGATTGCAAATTATACAAATAGAAGGGTGTTAATAGATAATGGGAGTTCAGCAGACATCCTCTACTATCCAGCCTTCTAACAAATGAGGATTAATAAGGAATTACTTTGTCCAGTAAATGTACCATTTATCAAGTTTGGAGGAACGAATGTTCTACCAGTGGGCACCATCTCCTTGCCAATTGTGGTTGGCTCTTATCCACGGCAAATCAATATGGAAGTGAATTTCCTTGTTGTAGACTATTCGTCCTCATACAATGCCATTATTGAACGACCAACTTTGAATAGTTGGAGAGTTGCAACGTCCACCTACCACTTGTCAATCAAGTTCTCAACGGAGTATGGCATTGGAGAAGTACAAGGAGATCAATTAGCTGCTAGAGAATGTTACTTAGAAATGTTGGCCATGGACGAGCATATGCAGACGATGAACATTGAAGAAAGGAAAACAATGGCTGAGCCAATTGAGGTATTGCAAGATGTACCATTGGACGAGTCCAATCCTAAGAAGTTTATAAGGATTGGCACAGGTATGGGAAAGAAGACAAAGCAGGATCTCGTCGGATTCCTCAAAAATAGCATGGATGTTTTTGCTTGGAGCCATGAAGACATGCCTAGGATTGACCCAAGTGTGATTACTCATTGTTTAAATGTGTCTCCATCCTACAAGCTCGTCCGTCAGAAGAAGAGAGTGTTTGCCCCAAAACAAGATAGTGCCATCAAAGAAGAAGTACATAAGTTAGTCTCCGCTGAATTCGTCCGTGAAGTTTACTACCCTGATTGGCTAGCTAATGTAGTAATGGTCAAAAAGGCTAATGAAAAATGGAAGATGTGCGTGGATTTCATAGATTTAAACAAGGCATGCCCCAAGGACAACTATCCTCTTCCACGTATTGATCAATTGGTGGATTCAACAGCTGGACACCAGCTGTTAAGTTTCACGAATGCATTCTCAGGGTATAACTAGATTAAGATGGACAAGGTAGACCAGGAGAAAACATCCTTCATCATGAGCCAAGGATTGTTTTGTTATAAAGTGATGCCATTTGGTTTAAAAAATGTAAGAGCTACCTACCAAAGGTTAGTCAACCATATGTTTTGACCACAAATTTAGAGAAATGTTGAAATGTACGTGGACGACATACTAGTCAAAAGCGTGAGGGAGACGCAGCATTTGGACGACCTCCGAGAAACCTTTGATACACTTAGGTGGTATAAGATGAAGCTGAATCCAAGTAAATGTGCCTTTGGAGTTGCATCAGGGAAATTCCTTGGTTTTATGGTTTCACAGAGAGGGATTGAAGCAAATCCTGATAAGATCCAAGCAATTTTGAATATGGAGCCCCCAAAGAATATCAAGGACGTTTAGAGCCTCACTGGACGAGTAGTTGCCCTAAACAGGTTTGTTTCAAAAGCTACTGACAAGTGTTTACCGTTTTTCAAAGTACTAATGAAAGTGTTTGAGTGGATAAACAAGTGCCAATAAGCGTTTGAAGACTTGAAGGCTTATCCCACTTCAACTTCCCTACTAAGCCCCTCTCAACCAAAAGAAAAGTTGTATCTCTACCTAGTAGTGTCCCCTCATGCAGTAAGTTCAACCTTGATCAGAGAAGAGAGAAAGGTACAGAAGCCCGTCTACTACACCAGCAAAGTTTTAAGAGGAGCAAAAGGACAATATCCACCAATGGAAAAGTTAGCATTTTCATTGGTGACAGTAGCAAGAAAGCTCAGGCCTTTTTTTCAAGCTTATATAATCAACGTCCTGATAGATCACCCGCTAAAGAAGGCCATGAACAAGTAGAAGGCCTCTGGACGACTAATCTAGTAGGCAGTAGAACTTAGTGAGTTCGATGTGCGGTACAGACCAAGAGAAGCAATAAAAGCTCAAGTCCTGGCGGGCTTCATTGCCAAATTTACTCTTGCCAGTAGTCAGTAAAATGAAGGCTAGGGGGTAAAGCAGTGGGTCGTTCATGTGGATGGCTTGTCCACACAGCATGCAGGAGGAATTGGGATAGTTTTGCACTCATCAAAAGGGGATCATCTAGAGTATGTAGTCCGTCTACAGTTCCAAACAACCAATAACGAGGCAGAATATATGGCCCCATTTCAGGGCTTGGAGTTAGCAAAATCACTCAGAGCAGATTCAGTCCTCGTCCAAGGAGACTCACAGTTGGTGATAGGCCAAGTGAATGGAACGTGTGAAGTTAAGGAAGAACGGATGAAGAAATACTTGAATAAAGTTAGACAATGCATTAAAGGCTTCACAACAGTGCAGTTTCAACAAATACCAAGGGAGGAAAATGCAGAAGCCGGCGCCTTAGCCATGACGGCATCTACAAACAAGATAGCAGAAGATCAAGTTAAAGTCTAGTATATTCCAAGTATAGACATTCGCTAACTGGACCTCCCCCATTGTGTCTTATCTCAAGGATGGAGTTCTTCCCGAAGATAAAGAAAAAGCAAGGAAGCTAAGGGTAAGGGCAGCAAGGTTTGTCCTTATGGACGAGGTGTTGTATAAAAGAGATTTTTCTCAGCCCTACTTAAGGTGTTTAAATCCAGACAAGTCCCTTTACGTTCTGAGAGACGTCCATGAAGGAGCCTATGGAAACCATTCAGGGGCCAGGTCCCTCATCTATAAGATAGTCCGCACAGGATATTACTGGTCATCCATGCAAGCAAATACTAAAGCTTATGTCAAAGCGTGTGACAAGTGTTAGCGCTACAGCAACATACCTAGGCAACCATCAAAGTATCTCACTCCAATGGTAGCCCCTTAGCCCTTTGCCCAGTGGGGAATTGACATCCTTAGTCCCTTTCCTATGGGGGCGAGACAAATGAAGTTCTTTGTAGCAGGGATTGATTATTTTACCAAATGGGTGAAAGCAGAGCCTGTGGCAAGAACCACTGAGCAGAATGTCAGAAGCTTCGTCTGGAAGAACATAGTCTGCCGTTTTGAAATCCCTAAGGTGCTCGTCTCAGACAACGGACATTAGTTTGACAATACACCCTTCAAAGAGTTCTGCAAACAGTTAGGAATTAAGAATCACTACTCTTCACCCTCCCACCCACAAGCTAACGTACAGGCTAAAGTTGTAAACCGATTCTTGTTGAAAATTATCAAGACTCGGCTTGAAAGGGCAAAAAGAATATGGCCAGATGAATTAACCAGCGTCTTTTGGGCATATAGGACAAAAGTAAGGCCTCAAATTAGTTATGAACCCTAGTTGTGAAACATCATCATAATTGATAATAACAATAGTTGTGAACCGTCAAGGCCTCAAATTATTGGAAATCATGGGTTAGAATTTCTTTCTGCTATGACATTATACCATAGTCCCATCAATCACATGCCCATCAATATCAGAAAATATTGTAAATGTACCTTCAACTGACATTACATTTTTTTTTTTTTTTCCTACAGAAAGGGGACTAAGCTTTTAGTGGATTTCCAACTGAGCTTATAAAATATATCTCTGGAGTCGGGGGAGACCCAAACACGTCATTCGCAAACATCGTTGGCTTCTTCAACAGACGGTAAATACAAAACTCCTACGATAAACCTGACACTTGGAGATGATGACCCCAAAAGTGCAAAAAAAATAAAGAAACGAAAGAACAAAAAGTAAGTAAGTAGTTAAAGAATAAGGCGCCGAAAATGATGAGATATCACTTTATGGGGAAGGTAACAACGTCTACACCTCTCCTCTTCAAATCAAAGCTCCTCTGTTTCTCTCTGTTTTACCTCTTCACCGCCCTCTTTCTCGCTCTCTACACCTCTCTATCTCAATCCAAATGCCTCTTCAGATCCTCTCCCTTCGATCCCCTCCAGACCCCTCTCTTTTCTTACCCTTCTTCCTATGGAGAACACAAGTATGCCCTCCCAACCCATCGTTCCACTTGCTCCTCCCCTGTCTTTTTCACAGGTACGTGCCCTCCATTTTTTTTTTCTTGAATTTTTGCATTCAATGATTGTAATTTTTGTTTTGGGATAATGGGTTTTGGTTTTTGTTTTCAGATTATTGGACTGTGTTGAAGGAGATCCGAGATTTGTGTAGGAATTCTTCGTTGGCTTCGCCGGTTTTGAGTTATATGCAGGGACAGGCCGATAGTTTTGGTGGGAATTTTAGTACCCAGAAAAGGATTTCTTATTTTGATAATGAAAACTCTAGCGTAGAAGTTCCTTGTGGATTCTTGAAGAAATTTCCGATTAGTAATTACGGTTAGTTTTGTACCATAATTCTCGGGAATTCAGCTTTTTTTTTTTTTTTTTTTGGGTGTCTCTTTTCCTATCAGCTGATGAATCTGTTTGAATTGTGCTCAATTCAATGAACACAATTCGTAAAAAAAATTTCTATTTTTTCTTGATATAACTGATACAAGTCTGTTTGAATTATGTTCTTTTGTGTCAAATTCAGATCAAGTTGAGATGGAAAACTGTAATGGAGTAGTTGTAGTCTCGGCAATCTTCAATGACCACGACAAAATCCGACAGCCAAAAGGGCTAGGATCCAAAACCTTAGATAATGTATGTTTCTTCATGTTCATAGATGATGTTACCCTCAATGGGCTTGACTACCACAAAGTAATTTCAAAAGAATCCCCCCAACATAAGGTAGGCGTATGGAGAATCGTTCAAGTTTCGAGCAAGGACTTATATGAGAATCCAGCCATGAACGGAGTGATTCCTAAATATTTAGTTCATAGGCTTTTCCCAAACACCAAATTCAGCATTTGGATAGACGCGAAGCTGCAGCTAATAGTTGATCCATTATTGTTGATTCATACATTAATTGTGTCCGAGAATGCGGATATGGCCATATCCAAACATCCATTCTATGTTCATACCATGGATGAAGCAATGGCAACAGCAAGGTGGAAGAAATGGTGGGATGTTGATGCCTTGAAGACCCAAATGGAGACATATTGTGACAATGGGTTGCGGCCATGGAGTCGCAAGAAGCTCCCCTATACATCAGGTATTACAATATTAATATATTTAATTGCACTTTGGTTTGATTATTTGTTTTGAAACTATATATTGTTGGAAACCTAATGATGATCTATCATTTCAAATTGTGTTCCATGCCTTCAAAGCTAAGTTTTAAGGAAATGAAAAGGTTCATGAGCCTGAAATATGAGAGTTATTTCAATCCAATATGGTTGAGAAATACAAAGTAGATGTTGATGAAGGCGTTTCTTTAATGTGATGAGCTGTAGTATAAGAATTATTAAAGTCTGACTGTTAGGTCTAGTTGTCACGGGTCCACCCAGATCATTTATAAAATCCACCTTCAAAGTGTGTTAGGTCGAAAGCTTCCTTCCTTAGATAATAACTTCAATTTAGGTTAAAACCTAGCTTCCTCCCTTAGATGATAACTTCAATGATCGTACATGGCTTTGTTTTGATTATTCAGAAGCTATAACCTATGAGATCTTTGCTGGTGGAGGCTCAAACGAAGGTAAGTCCCAACTTCTCCACTGTTCAGTGTGTTTTCAGAAACCAAATATGACTGCGTAAAAAAGGAAGTGGGGTCGGGGTGTTTGTTGTATGCGTGAAGTTTCCTTAAAACCCTTCTTTCATGATTCTGTATAAAGGTCACTCTCGTGGGGTTTACCTACTCTGGTATACTTTTCGTATTATTTGTATAGAAAAACTTGTTGATAAATACACAAGTGTCCAACAACAAAATTATGAGATGAAAGACATGATTTTCAATTTGAAATATAGCTTGTTTGGTTGAGTTGTTTAAACAACAGTTTTCATTGTTTAAACAATACAACACATATTTTCACAACACTTTTTATCCATACGTATTTTCACAACACTTAAACAACATTACTAGAATAACATTATCTAACGGGCTCATCTCATGATTTTAGTTATTTTTGCATTTGTATGTATAGATATGTGTGCAAGTTGGTGTGTACACTGACAATTTGTATATATATATATATATATATATATATGAATCCGAGGATATTGTGTTCATATTTTGAGGACAACATACTTTCACTTGAATTAATTACGCAACATCATTTCAATTACAAAAATCATTTTTATTATGTATCAATCATAACTTACCGGCTTTAACATTTGTGAAAAAAATTTTAAAAATTGTTAGGTGACTAGTCTAATTGTTTTTATGGGTAGGTTCTATAAGACAAGGTCAGAAAATAAAAATGGTCGGTGTCCTTGAAGTTAGTCTTGGAGTGTATCACAACTGTTTCTTTTTCTAGTTCAAGCACCTACTTCAACTATTTTAATAATTGTGTGAAAGATTAAAAATGCTTTCTTTTTCTAGTTCAAGCACCTATTTCAACTATTTTAATAATTGTGTGAAAGATTAAATAAGCTTTAAAAAATAGTAATGTTATAGACACAATTACTTTTGCAGTTGTTAATAAAAAATTTGTTATGATTAAAGGAATATCATTTGTATCCACTAACACCACTTTTATTATACACTAATTACAAATTATGTTAATAATTATATATATAAATTATTGTGTTCATAGACTTGCTAGAAAGAATAGATAATTATCAAAGCCTAAAAAAATAAAAATAAAAAGTAGGTTGAAGAAAAATCTCAATAGATAATTTTGGCGAAATAAACAAATAACTTATAATTGGATTTCCTATCAACGTCAGGGCAAGAACTGGGAAAGGTACAATTTATAGAATTCAGGCATCTTTTCAAACTATATTCTAAAAGTTGCATGAATTTTAAGGATGTAGTAATAGATACGATTTTTTATTAAAAATAATCGAAGTCCTGAAATCAAGAAATGTGTAAATGGGTGTGGTCCCCTTAGCAGCTGATCCAAGTGTGGTCCATAAAAATATTCACATGTTGGGTTTCAATGACAGTCACAGTTTTCTTAACTTTGGTGGTTGACAGGGTGTTTAGCATAACAACATATTTTCAGTTTTTAAATAATATTATACATTTTTTTCATACATTTTTTCACCCGAGTACTTTTAAAAAATACAAACAACGTTACCAAACGACCTCAAGTCTCACATGCAAACATATTCACACAAATTTTGTTTATTTATATTTTTAGCAGTTCTAGTATTACATAAATTGCTACAATTTTGACCATAACTATCTTAAATGTCAGACTATAACTAACTCCCGTGAGTCCACTACTTTTTGTCCATCATTCACAGTCTGTTACTTAGATAGTTGTGACACAAATTATGCCATTTTATGTAATCTTAGAGTTTTTCTTATATTTTTCTTTTTATTCCCCCCATGAATTCTAGACTATTCTATCCCAATGCCCATACAAACTCATATTTCTTATGAGTATACATAAAATTTCACAGCAATTGAGTTGACATACTTTTATCAATTCTCATTTAGGCTAATTAGATATCATATTTTTTATTTATCACTAACAATATACCACCACATTTACAATTATAAATTTTTTTGTCAAATTTGTTGTGTCTTTAAATTTTCTCTTCTTATTATGCTCTAATATGTCAAATACATGGCCAATATGATGTCTCTCAGATGTACCAGATAGTGCTATGATCTTAAGGAAACATGAATTGAGCAGCAACCTCTTTTCCTGCCTAATGTTCAATGAGTTGGAAGCTTTTAACCCAAGAGATCAGTTGGCTTTTGCATATGTAAGAGATCACATGAAACCAAAACTAAAGCTTAACATGTTTGAGGTTGAAGTATTTGAGCAGGTAGCAATGGAGTACAGGCACAACCTTAGGCACATTGGTGGGACCAGTGGCAGAGAAGAAGGGTCCAGAAGGTCCAAGATCAAAAGAACCAAAAGGGCAGGCTCAGATTTGTTGTATGTTAATGGCAGCTGTTGTAGCAAGTGCCAGAAGTATCTTTTGGAAATGTGGGGTGAATCCCATAAATGATTTTGTCTCTAAAACCTTATACTACTATAAAAATAGGAAAAATTACATTATATAAAAAAAGATCATCCTAATTACTGCTCTTAAGATATTAGTTAATAATTTATTTTAAGAAAATTTTGACACTACTTCTATGAAAAATGAAAAAAATTGTCAAAACATTAATTTTTTTTTTTTTCTCATAAATTTTTTTTAAAATAAATTATTAATTAATGTCCTAAATGTATTAGTTAGTATTTTCCTGTAAAGAATGAGTTAAAGAATCTAACAAACTACATTTCACAGAAAAATGCCTGACAAGAAATAACAGGCTGTCAGGGAATGTTTCTTTTTTACTTGTTTTATCTTTTTCAATTGCTTTTCTTTTCTGCTGGTAGGCATTGACGGGTCGAGAAAGCTCTTAGCCAATTGGAATAAACAAAGTGGGATGATCAGATAGGTTATGCTTTTCTTGGTACAGAGACAAGAATCCTAGTATAGTGGCGGCTATCAGAATTCAGAATTTGAATAAAATTATAACATAGTGCTCAAGGTGTCATGAAGGTTTTTACTATCTTTTATTTTGCAATAAAACATTTTTTAAAATATAAAATATTTTATATACATTTTTAGATATTTGGTGTGACAAGCATAAAGCATTAAAATTAGTGGTTCAGTCATCAAAACTATTAGTACTAAACACTAGAGGTCTGGAGACCGGGCCTTTGGCATAGGTCACCAAATCAATGGCTCCGTTAACCTGACGATTGGCACCCAACTAGACCAACGACTCAGTTACGAAATGCGGGAGAGCCACCATATACTTTTATAAAATATTTTTCCTAAGTGTTTAAAGCTAAAATGTTTTATAATATTTTATAAAGGATTTTACTATTAATAGAAAACATTTTAAATTTAACTAAATTATACAATGAAATAAATAGAATAAAATGCTAAAAATATTTTCCACACTAAAGTATTTTTTTGTGGTAACCAACCCAAGCAAGATTGTGCATTTGAGTAAGCCAATTATAAATTACATATCTTAAGTATGAGCTTTCCATCTCCCTTTTCTTAATAAACTAATATAAAGGGTGAGAGCCTTAAGCCCCCTCTAAACTTTGGATTGCAGCATGTCCAGCGTTTTTGCAAAATCCAAACAACAGAACATGATAGGAATGATTTTGCAGGGATCAAGCTATAAAAGCCAAAGCAACAAAACATGATAGGAATGATTTTGCAGGGATCAAACTATAAAAGCCATCATTGACTCCCTTTAGCGTGCTTATATTTATTAATCAATAAAATACCTTGGATATTTTAAAATTTATGTGTTAATTCATTAAAATATGCTAATCATTATGCATAACACCTTTCCCATGAATAAATGAATACTCAATCTTATTTAATGGTTTTTCTCAAAAAAAAAAAATCTAATTTAATGGTTAATTGATATTTTATTGTCTAATTTAGGAATGGAGACTTCCAACCTTAATCCTATTCCTCCAATAAAATCAGTTTGACAATATATAGGTGTCAAATCACCTTAGAAAATTATTTCAATGGTAACGACTTCACTCTGTAGTCTGTTCTTAAAACATTAGTTCTTAGTTCTTACCAAGAGGTCAGTTCAGAATTTGATATCAACATTGGTGAACCCAAATTCGTTAGTTGAACTCCTCATCAATACAGATGGACAAAGTTGTTGGATTCGTCCAGAGACGAACCTGCAATAAGATATGAAATAGAGAAAAAGAAATACATCGGTGTGATGTTTGCCAAACACCCTCCGATAATTAAGTTAAAATGAGATTCAATTGAAGTATATTGCAAAAGAATTCAACTTGGTAGTAGTTTTTGGGGTGCGAATTGTGTACCCCTGGTATTAATGGCTAGCTTTAACGACTATTCATCCATTGGTGCTCGTACATTACTCCTTAGCTGTCTTGGGCATTGAATGTTTTTTATGGCTTCGTTCGTCACTGATATTCGTACGTTACGCCTTGCATTGAATAAAATTTAATTCGTTCGTCTAGAGGAGGAAGATCTTGATAAATTAACACTCATCATTTAATGTATGCTATAGTCATTCATCACATGGACGATGTTGGCTTGATGGACGATGCTAAATTTCTCTTCTTTTGCTATATGATGGATAAGGGTAATTTTTCTCCTCTTCAAACATGAATTAATGCTTGTCTTTATTATTCCGCTGACCAATGAGAGATTCAAAATCAACTAGGAAACCTCCAATTTTAAATTTTACTATCACAATTAGTAGCCGATCAAATTATAGAGTTCATGCATTGCTATATTTCCATTCCACTGTTAAGTTCTCTCAATTTCTAGAATCAAGCTTTTTCTCCTATTAGAGATATTAAGGTTCAAGTCCATTATATTAAAGTTCATTGTATACGTAGTCCTGATTTGCCTAGTATTCAAATCCTTTACAATTATGCATTTGATTCATTTCATGCATTTGTGCCACATTTGGTCAAGTTTCTAGGAAAGTTTTTAGGATCACACGTTTAAGTATTCTAAATTCAGGATCTCATAGATATTAATGATGTAAAAAATCAGCAGTTGAGCTCCTCGTCGTAGCAGATGGACAATGCAGTGAATGGGGTCGTCTTTGTAGATGGAAAACCTGCAAAATGAACTGGGTGGAAGAATAACACACCGATGTGGCGTCAGCCAAACCGCCTCCGATACTTAAGCCAGTAAAGGAGAAAGATTCTTAGAGAGAAACAGACTGGAGAGTGATTTTCGTGAGTATTTGTGTGTATGATTTGTCATACCTTGGGTTTCTGATCCTTTCTCTTTTATAGTTGAATGCCTAATCAATGGGCAATGAATCACTATATTTATGTTCAACGACTAGTGCATTACAGAATCTTTGTCTAAAATTCACAGCTCATTCTGTGACCGTTGCTCCGTCCATTACGTTTTGTCATCAATGAGCATAATAAATGCGTAAGGTCTTCTATGGGTAAATTATGATCTTCGTGTAGTGACGACCATAAATTTCTAACTCATCAGCTGCCCCCTTGTTCGAATTGTCGTCTGTTAGATGAGATAAGAACAAATTCATTTGATGCTTCGAATTCCATGTATTGCGCATTTATGACGGTTTTGGTGTTTGAGCAGTTGAATGCCACATGTATGGCTAGGATGCGTTTGTCGTGCGGACATGTCTCGGTTTTCCTGCACGTGTTTTGGCCACTTGTTTTGCATTTTTCCCTCTTCTTTCCTTTCTTCTATATTTTTTCCTTATTCAATTTATGTTCTAGGGTTTGTTTCTCCTTCAAGCTTCCTTTCTCTATCCTACATTTCCTGGTAAGTTCTTCGTGCTCCTTCTTTTCTAATTCTTCCATGGTAGATTATTCTGTTGTTAGGGTAGATTGTCCTTCAGTAGCTTTCTTTTTTGCTCATTTAGGTTGCTTACTCAAGTCTGTAGAAAGGGAGTGTCTCGAGAGGGTTAGTTTCTTCATAGGGGAGGACTGTACATACACTTCTGTCCTTTCTTCGTTATCCCCTCTGGTTTCCCATTCTGCTGAGGTAGCCAGGTTGTTAAAGATGTCCAAGGTAAGGTCTAGTGTGATCTGGAGATGGGGTTATCTTCGTCTGATGATCGCGTGATCTCGAAGGCTACTTCTGTTTCCACCCCCTACAAAGCTTGGAGTATCCCATGTTCCCTTACGAGAAAGGACAAGCAGCGGATCAGGGATAAGTTTCAGTTCCCTGATTCGGTAAAAATTAGGATCCCGAGTGACGAAGAGAGGGCTTGTCACTCGTATGCTGACGAGGTTTGTTTTTACGAGGCTGACTTTACTAGTAGCCTTCGTTTCCCTATTCATCCCTTTGTTAGGGAACTTTTTTCTTACTTGCATCTTGCTCCGGCACAGTTTGTGCCTAACTCCTGGCGAATCATTGTCTCTTGCATGGTGGTTTGGATGTCTGCTAATGATGGTGACATCGTTAGGAGGGACGAATTCCTCCATTTCTATCATCTGAGAAAATCGAAGGACCTCGGCTATTATGAGTTTAAGCCGTAGGATAGGGCTTCTAGGTTAATCCTTGATTACCCATCGTCTCTTCGAAATTGGAAGCCAAATTTCTTTTTTTGTCTCTGGAAGTGGTTAGGAGTTCGTCCCTGGTGAGGACCTGGACGAAGCCCCCAAGTTTTTTCATAGTTGGAGAGTTCCCGTGTTTGGTGCGTCTTTCTTGTCTTTTAGTTGCTTTTCCCTTCCTTCATGAGTGACGATGATAGATGACTTACTTGCGTTTCTGTTTGCAATTTCCTAGTGTCCTCGTCTAAAGAAAAGATATTAGCGTCGAGCTAAAAGATTGAAGGAGTACTTGGAGTCTATCAAAGATTTTGATGAGCTCGTTTCTCCTCAATCTCTATTTCTTCACTTTTTGGGTCCGGAATCGTCTACTAAGGTTCGGAAGAATTTGGAAGTTGTAAAGAAGAGTAAGCGATTCTTTCTTTTTGTCTTCTTCTTTCTTCTCTCTTTTTTTTTAATATTATTTTTTTGTCCTTTCAGGAATGACGACTAGGTTTAGCAAGCAGAAACTGGCTGAGGCCCAAGAGAAGAAGGCCAAGGGTGGCACTGTCAATGGTCTCTTGTCAAAGAAAAAGATGGGCAACGTCTCTAAGAAAGATCCTGTGATGACACTTCCTCCTGCCCACTCGCCTGCCAAGCGCCCTACCTCTCCTACCTCGTCATTGGAGGTGATTGCCTCTAGTGGAGAAGAGGTTAGGAAGAAGAAGAAGGCTGGTGGTAAGTCTTTTCTTCCCACCTTTTGAGATGATGCTGATGCGGCGGCTTTGAAGGCGCTCTCTGTGGATGGCCTAAGCCCTCTGATGGCAAAGTCGTCCAGTGAAATGATGTCGTCCCATATTTAGAAGCTTGTGCAGGTAAGCGTTGTAAGCTATTTTTTACTTCTTCTTCTCTTTGCTTTACTTTTGCTAAGGGAAAAAAAGTTTTTTGCAAGCTTTGGGGGAGTCTTTGTTCGTCTCGGGAAGGCTCTTGGACTTAGAAAAGAAGGTGTCCACGTCTGAGCCTTTGGTCAAGTCTTTATCTGCTGAGAACGAGACGCTTAAGAACAGGGTTGCTATTCTCACTGCCGAAACTAAAAATGACAAGGAGCGCGTGGCAACCTTGGAGAAAAGCCTAGAGGTGAAAAAAGACTTCTACAAGCTGAAGGACAAGCAGATTAGTGACCTAGAGCTAAAACTGCAAACAGTTGGGGCCACGACGGTACAGGACTTCAAAGACTCTGACGAGTATTCCGATGAGTTGTGCAAGTACTACGTGGAGGGCTTTGATCTTCTCGTGAAGAGGATGGCAAAGCATCACCCTGGTTTAGACCTCTCTGGCTTGGCCGTGGATGACGTTGAGAAGGAACTTATGTCTAATCGTCCATCTGAGGCTACAGCAGAGAATATGACGGAGGGAGCCACAGACGTTGCTGAAGTAATGGAGGAGGCCGTAATTACAACCCCTGCAGACCCTGTTGCTGACGAACAATAATCTTTATGTTTTTTCCTTTCCTTTTTTTCTTTCCCCTTTTTTGTTTATTGCAAGGCAAGAACAATATTTTTCTTTGGGCCCCTTGTTTTGGGCAATTAAACAATCACTTTGACAATGATAGGTAGGTTAGTTGCAACAGACAACTCTTTTTACGTTTGGTTGTGCTTGGACGACCTTTTGTGACAATGTGTTGAAGCAACTTTCTATACTTAGCTCACGTTTGAATAGCTCTCTGTTTTTTGCTATGTTGGAACTATCATGTGTGAATGACAATTCTGATCATGTTTGAACACCTTAGCACTTAAGCTGCGTTTTGACCAGCTTTCTATTGAGCCATGTCTGGATGACAAGCTTAGTACTCCTTAGCCGTGTTTGAACAGTTTTCATTGAGTCGTGAATGACGACCTTAGTTGCGTTTGAACAACTTAGTATATTTTAGCTGTGTTTGAACAGCTTTCTGTTGAGTCATGTTAGAATGACGATATTAGTTGTGTTTGAACAACTTAGTATTTTTTAGCCGCGTTTGAACAGCTTTTTATTGAGTCATGTTTGAATGACAATATTAGTCGTGTTTGAACAACTTAGTATTTTTTAGCCGCGTTTGAACGGCTTTTTATTGAATCATGTTGGAATGACGATATTAGTCATGTTTGAACAACTTAGTATTTTTTAGCCGCGTTTGAACGGCTTTTTATTGAGTCATGTTTGAATGATGATATTAGTCGTGTTTGAACAACTTAGTATTTTTTAGCCGCGTTTGAACGGCTTTTTATTGAGTCATGTTTGAACAACTTAGTATTTTTTAGCTGCGTTTGAACAGCTTTTTATTGAGTCATGTTTGAATGACGATATTAGTTGTGTTTGAACAACTTAGTATTTTTTAGCTGCGTTTGAACAGTATTTTATTGAGTCATGTTTGAATGACGATATTAGTTGTGTTTGAACAACTTAGTATTTTTTTTAGTTGTGTTTGAACAGCTTTATATTGAGTCATGTTTGAATGCCGATGTTGCGCTATACTTGTGACTTAAAGCCATGGTATTGGAGCGTCTTTAGGTTAACCATTTTTTATGTTTTGTCTATTTGTGCTGGAATGACGATCATATTGGTTGTGTTTAAACCACTCTGATTTAGTCGACTTTAGTGGCTATGTGTGAATAGCTTTTGATTTAGAATTTTAATGACAGAGGTCCTTGAGACGTCTCCCAAGGATGACTCCTAAGTGTTGCACATATTTTCATTGACAAATAACTTATGAATGATCATTGATAAATATGCATGGATAGTGCTTTCATGTATTATTGATCTACGAATGACGAAAGTAATAACTGTCGTATATACTGATATGAAGATTAGGCAACTTGAAATGTAAAGCATTCCTTACTAGTAGTATTTCTTCAAGTGTTCTATGTTCCATGGTCGAGGCAATTCTTGGCCATCTAAAGACTTCAGGTAGTAGGAGCCTTCTCAAGAATGACGGATTACTTTGTAGGGGCCTTCCCAGACTGGTCCCAATTTTCCTTGGGATGGGTCCTTTGTTGCCTATGATACCTTTCTAAGGACGAGGTCTCCCATGTTGAACCTTCTTACCTTGACCTTTCTGTTGTAGTATTTGGCCATTCGCTTCATAGCTTCTTCTCTGACTTCATCAATTAGGTCCAAGCTGCTGTTAAGCTCTTGCTGGTTTTTCTGGTCTTCATAAGTTTTGACTCGGAAGCTCGTCAGTCCCACTTCCACTGGTATGATGGCCTCAGTGCCAAATGTCAGCCTGAATGGTGTTTCTCCAGTTGGAACTCTTGTGGTTGTCCTATATGCGCAAATGACATTTTGTAGTTCTTCAGGCCACGCCCCCTTTGCCCCCTCAAGCCTAGTTTTGATAATTTTGAGCAAGCTTCTATTCGTCACTTCTGTCTAGCCGTTGTCTTGAGGGTGTCTTGGAGAAGAGTAGTGATTCTTTACTCCTAAGTCTTGGCAAAATTTTTGAAACTTGGGGTTGTCAAACTGTTTTTCATTGTCTGATATTATGACATATGGGACTCCAAACCTGCATATGATGTTTTTTCACACAAAGCTTGTGACTCTATCCTCTGTTATCTTCATCACTGGCTCTGCTTCTACCCATTTTGTGAAGTAATCGATTGCCACGATCAAGAATCTGAGTTTTTTCTTCCTTAGAGGGAATGGACCCATAATATCAATTCCCCATTTGGCGAAGGGCCATGGCGAGGATATGGGTGTCATTATCTCTCCTGGTCTCGTTTGGACATTTGTGAAGCGTTGACACTTGTCGTATGCTCTGACAATGTCATATGCGTCTTTCTGTAAGGTTGGCCAGTAATATCCTGCTCTGAGCGCCTTTCCTGCTAAGGATCTTGCCCCAGCGTAGTTTTTGCAGACTCCTTCGTGTATCTCGTGGAGCACATAGTCTGCTTCTTCTGAGTTAGCGCATCTTAGATATGGGAGTGAGTATCCTTGTCTATACAGCATGTTGTCAATAATGACGAAGCGAGCTGCTTTGATCTGTATCTTCCTTGCTTCCGCCTTATCTTCAGGGAGCCATCCTTCTTTCAAGTAATGGATGATGGAAGTCATCCACTTGTCTTGTTCTTTTATCTTCAGAACTTGCTCACCTTCTGTGCTTGGCTGCCCCCTTATCTCTATACATAGTTCGGAAGTTGCATTGTAGTCGTCTGACGAGGCCAATCTTGCTAGGAAGTCAGCTTCTGTGTTTTTGGTTCTTGGGATTTGCACAAAGTCTAGGCTGTCAAAGTGCTTTGAGAGTCTTTTGACGATTTTCAAGTACTTCTGCATCCTTTCTTCTTTGGCTTCATAATCTCCTTCACTTGTCCGATTATTAGCCGAGAATCAGCTTGGACAATAAGATTCTTTGCTCCTAGAGCCTTCGCTAAACTTAGCCCTGTTAGCAATGCTTCATATTCTGCCTCGTTATTTATTGCTGGGAACTGCAATCTGACTGCATACTTCAATGTTTCTTTTTTTGGAAATATGAGCACTACTCCTACTCCTCCTACTTTCTTCGTGGCAAACCCATCTGTTTAAACCGTCCATATTTCCATAGAAGGGTCTTCTTCCTTATAGGGGTAAGTAAACTCTGCAATAAAATCTGCTAGCACTTGGGCTTTGATTGCTGCTCGGGGCTGATATTCGATGTCAAATTAGCCTAATTCAATCGCCCATTGAATGAGTCGTCCTGCTGCATCTATCTTGTTCATCGTCTTTCTTATGGGTTGGTCTGTCATGACATCGATGGGGTGTGCTTGGAAATAAGGACGGAGCTTTCTGGAAGCGACCAACAATGTGAAAGCTATCTTTTCCATCCTTGGATAACTTGCCTCTGCTCCTTGGAATGCCTGGCTGGTATAATAAACTGGCTTCTGGACGTTCCCTTCTTCTCTAATCAATGCCGAACTTACTACAGTATTGGATACTGCTAAGTAGAGGAACAGCTTCTCTCCCATCACTGAGGGGCTTATTAGAGGTGGTTTCGTCAAGTACTCCTTTAACTTGGCAAGGGCTTCCTCGCATTCGTCATTCCATTAAAGGCTATTTTCAATACCTTGAAGAATGGCATGCACTTGTCTGTTGCCCTATAGACGAATCTATTTAGGGCTGCAACTTTTCCTGTCAAGCTCTGCACCTCCTTCACTGTTTTTGGTGATTTGACCTTGATTATTGCTTTTACTTTGTCTAGATTTGCCTCTATTCCTCGTTGGGACACCATGAATCTCAAGAATTTTCTTGAAACAACAACAAAAACACACTTTGCAGGGTTTAATTTAATATTGTACTTACGTAGTGTGCTGAAGGTTTCTTTGAGATCGTCCAAGTGGTTGGCTTCGTCCTTGCTTTTCACCAGCATGTTGTCTACGTACACCTCCACATTCCTTCCAATCTGGTGAGAGAACATGCGGTTCACCAATCTTTGGTAGGTGGCTCCTGCGTTCTTCAGTTTAAAGGGCATAACTTTTTAGCAGTACAACCCTTGGCTGGTAACAAACGAGGTCTTCTCTTGATCGTCTTCGTCCATAAGAATCTGGTTGTATCTAGAAAATGCGTCCATAAAACTTAAAAGCCTGTATCTAGCAGTTGAGTCCACCAGCTGATCAATCCTCGGCAAGGGGAAGCTATCTTTTAGGCAGGCTTTGTTCAAGTCTATGAAATCTACGTACATTCTCCACTTGCCATTACTTTTCTTTACCATGACCATGTTTGCTAGCCAATTTGGATAGAAGACCTCCCTGATGAAATCAGCTTCTAACAGCTTCTCTACTTCTTAAGTTACAGCTTTATTGCGCTCTGGTGCAAATATTCTCCACTTCTGCTGTACAAGTTTACATTCTGGGTTGACGTTGAGACAATGCTGTATGATTTTCCTATCAATCCCGGGCATATCCTTGTGTTTCCAAGCGAATACATCTTGGTTTGCCCTTAAGAAGGAGATCATCTTCTCTTTCTCTGAAGTTGGGAGTGCTGTTCCGATCTTCAATACCTTCGTCGAATCTCCTAAGACAATCTCAACTTCTTCTGGTGTTTCTAAAGGTTTGGGAATGGGTTCTGATTCATTGATCACCCATGTGTGGTTCTCTCCAGATGCTAGGGCAGCTTGATAGCACTCTCTTGATAGAACTTGGTCTCCTCTTATTTTTCCTACTCCATGGGCTGTTGGAAACTTCACCTTCAAGTGATATGTTGACGTCACTGCTTTTAGTCTGTTGAGTGCAGGTCTTCCCAAGATGATGTTGTATGTTGAAGGGCAATCAACTATGAGGAAATCAATTTCCTTGGTGACCTTTGCTGGGTAAGTTCTTGCGATCACAGTTAGGGTGACAATGCCTCTAGAGATGATTCTATCCCCTGTAAAGCTTACCAGAGGCGAGGTAAAAAGCTTGATCCTTTTCTTATCCAGCTTCATCTGCTGAAACGCAGGCAAGTAGATGATTCTGCTGAGCTTTCGTTGTCAATGAGCACCCGGTGGATGTTGAATTCTTCTACTCTGAGCATGATTACCAGCAGGTCGCCATGGGGTTGCCTGATACCGCGACTGTCTCTCTCTGAGAAAAAAATATCAGGCTCGTCATTCTTTGGCACCTTCATTAGAAGGAGTCACGAATGGACGCTGTTTATTTATCTCCCCTGTGCTTTTTTCAGGGACTTCAGCGTTCCGCCTGCCGTTAGTCCTCCCAAGATCATCTTTATTTCTCCTGCAGGGGGTTTGCTATCCCTTACCTCTGGAGTTCTGTCCTGGTCGTCTTTCCATTAGTATCTGTGGGGCTCCGTCTTTCTAACGTACTTCTGTAACTTTCCTTGTCGAATTAAAGTTTCCACCCGGTTTTTCAAATGCCTACACTCATCAGTGCGATGCCCGTGATCCTGGTGGAACCTACAATATTTTTTCTTGTCTCTCCTTTCTACTAGAATGCTAATTGGTTTCGGCCATTGTAGGGCGAGATTGTCTCTTATCTATATAAGTACCTACTCAATTGGCATTATTAGAGGAGTAAATTTAGTGAACCTGGGTTTCCTATCTGGAAGTTCCTTCTTTTTCCCTGTAGTCTGCCCAACATTTCGTGTCTCCTTCTTCTTATCGCGATTGCTGCTTGTTCCTTTGTCTCTCTTCCTTTTTCCTTTCATTTCTTTTGCGAGCACCGCATCTTCTGCATTCATGTACTTCTGAGCTTTACGGAGCAACTCTGTGACTATTTTTGGTGGACTTTTAGTGATTGAAAAGAAGAAATCTCTTGGCAGCAACCCTGCTTGGAAGGTTGTCAAGATGACTTGATCTTCAGCTTCATCTACCTACAGCAGCTCCTTATTGAATCGAGTGACGTACTATCTTAGTGATTCTCCTTCTACCTGTTGAATGTTGAGAAGATGGCCAGTTGCCTTTTTGTGTCTTTGCCCCCCAATAAAATGACGAACAAAACCCTTGCTGAGTTATTCAAAATCTACAATAGTTCCTGGGGGTATCTTGTTGAACCATACCCTAGCTGCTCCTTTCAATGTTGTTGGGAATGCCCTACACATCACCTCGTCTGGGGTCATCTGCAACAGCATCAGCGTCTTGAATGATTCAATGTGATCCAAGGGATCCTTGGAACTGTCATACAACTCTAACTGTGGGAGACGGAACTTTGGTGGGAAAGGACGGTTCAGTACTTCATTAATGAGTGAGTCTGTCCTTCGAATCATCTCATTCAGATTCTCTCCGCCTTTGTCCTTCATAGCACTCTTTAGTTCGTTCATCTCCTTCCTCATGTTGCGAAGTTCATTCTCCACCCTGGTGGAGTCTTCTCCTGAGGTCCTATCTCACTTGTTGGCTTAAGAGTTTAATTCTTCTTCATTTTGGTTTTAACCTGTTCGCCAACGTTCTGCGTTTTGGGATTCCATTGTCTTTCGCAGTTTTTCATTCTGGCGAGTCAGTTCTTCCACATTGGCCAAAAGGGCTTGGATTTGTTGTTGTTGCATAGCATCTGGCTGAGGTGTGGTCTCTGCTTCCATCTCGTACTTTGAGGAACTCTTTTGTCACTGGAAAAGATGGCTTGAATGATTAGCGTTCCCACAGACGGCGCCAAACTAATGATGCAAAAAATTAGCAGTTGAGCTCCTCGTCGTAGCAGATGGACGATGCTGTGAATAGGGTCGTCTCTATAGATGGAAAACCTACAAAATGAACTGGGTGGAAGAATAACACGTCAGTGTGGCGTCAGCCAAACCGCCTCCGATGCTTAAGTCAGTAAGGGAGAAAGATTCTTAGAGAGAAACAGACTAGAAAGTGATTTTCGTAGAGTATTTGTGTGTATGATTTGTCGTACCTTGGGTTTCTGGTCCTTTCTCTTTTATAGTTGAATGCCTAATCAATGGGCAATGAATCACTGTATTTATACTCAACGGCTAGTGCGTTACAAAATCTTTGTCTAAAGTTCATAGCTCATTCTGTGACCATTGCTCCGTCCATTATGTTTCGTCATCAATGAGCGTAACAAATGCGTAACGTCTTCTCTGGGTAAATGACGATCTTCACGTAGTGACGACCATAAATTTTTGACTCATCAGATATTATCTAGAATCACACGTCTAAGTATTTAAAATTCAGGATCTCGTGGATATTATCTAAATTTCTAGGAACCACTTTTTGAGACATCACACACATAATTTTTCTAATTTGATTATTGAATCTATATCCCAATTTCTAGTTCGTGCTTTCCACAAGTGGAGCATCTCGGCCGAAATTCTAGAAGTGCTACTTTGATATCCTCTATTCCTCTCACTTGCAACCAACATTCCTAAAATCCGAATCAACTTTTGTTATGGAGAAGCTAATTTAGGAGAAATTATAAGGTACTCGTGGTGGACCACGTCATTTGTCCACCATTCCACTAAAAAACTCCCACTTGATTGAAATTGCTGAGTCAGTAATCAGTTTTTGTTTTAAAATTTTTTTTAACTCAGCAATTTTAAACATGTGGGAGTCTTTTAGTGGAATGGTGGACCACGTCACTTGTCCACCATGAGTACCTTATAATTTCTCCTAATTTAGAGGCAGATGACTTGCTAACTATGAAGCACCCATTGACCTATCAAGTGCAAAGCACAGATATAAGTAAATTAGATTCTTTGGGTCCATTGAGTTGCTTTCCAAGAGTCTGGAATTCGATGGACAAATTAAAGCACTGAAAGTTATGCTCCTCCTCACTTTAACAGTTAAACAAAGTGGGGTCGAATAAATATGAAATTCTCACTGCTTTAATTGTTCTTTTTTTTTTAACAATCTAGTATTCAGACACAACAAAAGAATCAGACTAAATTGGTCCAATTAAAAGAAAGGTTGAATGCCGAAAGGTTAGCAGTTGGTAAATATTGAGGAAAATGTTTCTTTGTATTAGTTTTCCCACCATCATCAACTAATCAAAATGCCGAATAAGAATAAATTCTTTCAACACAATCCGAACATTTCAAAGGACGAAACCATCCACTATATAAATAAAGCAGAAAGCTTGAATGCTGATTCTTTTTCCTTTAAAGATTTCCCACCTACCATCACTTTACTCATTTCTTGATGAGCATTTGGCAAGACCCTTGGTTAATAACTATAACCACACTACTACTAATAATGCCCCTATCAGTCAAAAAAATATTTATTAAAAGAAGTCAAAACCCTTGGTTAATAACTATAAGTGCTAGAAGTCAAGCATGCGTGCGAAAATTATTATTAAATTAATTAATGTCTTGCGCAATGTATTGTACATTTTAAAATGTTTTGTAAAACAAATTATCATTATCTTAGGATTCATCATTCATATATGACGAGTACCGGTTAAAGGTTGTATCTAAGTCGAGGACGAGACAAACGGTGAAAGGCCGTCTGTATGAACAAGACGAGCCTATGTGTATTAAAACCAGAAGTTAATTCTATCAGGCCAGCTCACAACGGGTAAATGCGCTAGAACGGTTACAGAAGCAATAATGAGCCAACGGCCACCCGTTACACATTAAACAGAAACTTTATTGCCATTGAATGTCGCGTTTCATTCAGGAGAAAAACGCCTAGAGGAGCATTAACAAGCATAAATGACTCGCCAGAAAGCAAACTATAAAAGGCAATGGAACCAAGGTATACGCTCTTCACGAAAAACTCAGTAGACTACAATTACACTACCCATTGAGAGCCATAATCTGACTTAGGCATCAGAGTGTCTTCAACTGGCATCACGCCAGTGAACCTTCTTTGTATTTCTTGTCTTTTCAACAGGCACTGCAGCTTGTCCATCAGTATTTGACGAGGAGCATACTAACGAGGTCAATTTCCAGCTTCGTCAGTTTGGCGCCGTCTATGGGAAAAAACGACAAGCCATTGTATTCCTATCGACAAAGCTCCTTAAGACCAATGGAGTCCGCTGCAACATCACCTGCAGATCCTGTAGTGATGGCTTAACAGATCCAAGCTCTAACAGCCAACGTGCGAGAATTAATGAAGCAGAACGAAGAATTGAAGCGTCGAACCCATCTAGAGGGCAGCAACACTTCACTTCATCGATGCAGCCGCATCAAACACGATGAAGAAGCTAGCAACCCCAAGAATAGCAAGGGAAAAGATGCTTCCGAGTATACCGGGCAATCTTCGCACGGTAATGATCACATGATGAAAAGCTTGTGAAGGGAGTTGGACAAGGTGAAAAACGCCATGAAGGGGAAGACGGCAATGAATCTCGATGGCATGCTCAAACGAACAAATTCACCCTTCACCGCTAGTGTTTTGGAGTGCCCCTTGCCTCAAAAGTTTCGCCTACCTCAGCTGGAGTTTTATGACGGCACGAAAGCCCTTCTTGACCACATAGGGGCTTTCAAGAAAATTCTAAATCTCCAGCAAACTCCAGACGAAGTCATATGCAGGTCTTTTCCCACCACTCTCAGGGGAGCTGCCAGGGTGTGGTTTAGTAAATTGCCAGCATCTTTAATTGCAAACTTCAAACAACTCAGTGACTCATTTGTCTGCCACTTCATTTGGGGGCAACGCCACAAAAGGCCAACCTCTTACTTGCTGACAGTGCTTCAGCAGGAAGGGGAAAGCTTGAGGGAGTATGTGAAGCGCTTTAACAAAGCTGTGCTCGAGATTAACGTAGCAGATGACCAAGTCATAATGATGACCTTTCAGGCTAGACTCAACAATCCTGATCTCGTCTTTTCACTGGGAAAGACGCCACTAACCTCCATGGCAGATCTTTTGTTCAAAGCTCAAAAGTACATGAACGGGGAGGACGCTCTCACAGCAAACGGGTTGACTGGAAAACGAAAGAAGGAAGAACCTAGTGACTACCAAGGTAAGAAAAAGGACCTCAAAGACCATTCCTCAGAAACCAAGGCTAGCAAGAGCAGCCTAGAAGTCCCGGCCTAGTAGTCCCGAAGAAGAGGTTGAACTTCACCCCATTGGTGATGCCTGCAGACAAAATCCTGATGCAGATTAAGGATGACCCTAGCCTGAAATGGCCAAAGCCGTTTAGCACGTCTTCCAGGAAGCGTGACCCGAAGAAATACTGTCGTTTCCACAAGGATTACGACCACTACACCGATGAATGTTGTGATTTGAAGGAGCAGATTGAGGAACTGATTCAACGGGGGAAGCTCCAAAAGTTCATCTAGAGAGATCATCAATCTCAATCAAGAACGGAAGATAAACCCCATGACAACAATGAAGACGATGGACGAGATCATCTGAAGCAGGCTATAGGGGAAATAAGGATGATAACAGGCAGACCAGTATCAAGAGGATCATACAAGTCCCTGAGGAGGACTCATTAGAGGCAGATCAACGGTGTTCATGTCAAGCATCCCTCAGCAAAGTACCGTCGTAGAGAGGATGACGACATAACTTTCTCTGAACGTGATGCAAATGGGATCAAGCAACCCTATGATGACCCCCTTGTCATCATGTTGGAAATTGAAGGCTTCAACACAAGAAGAGTATTAGTCAATAAAAGGAGCTCAGCAGACATCATGTACATGACGGCCTACCAGCAGCTGAGGTTGGACCACAAATGCTTTGACCTTTCAAGTCACCTCTAGTCAGTTTCAGTGGAGACCGTATCTATCCAAAAGGTATCATCTTGTTAACAGTAACAACAGGGACGCATCCAGCTCAAGTAACAAAACAGGTGGATTTCTTGATCGTTGATTGTCCATCGTTATACAATGTGATTGTTGGACGACCAACATTGAATCGACTTAAAGCCGTAACCTCGACTTACTGCCTCAAGGTGAAACTCCCAACCTCACATGGGATTGGAGAAATACGTGGAGATCAACTGCTAGCCCGGGAGTGCTACCAGGCGGTACTAGCTTCCAAAGAGAATCATGCCTGGATGGTTGAGGAGGAGCCTGAGAAGCCTACCAAAGATCTGGAAGATGTGGAACTGGTAGAGGGAGATCCTACTAAAGTCACTAAAGTCAGAGGAGGTCTTGATCCAACATTGAAGGATGAGATCATAGAGTTCCTGAAGACGAATCTAGATATCTTCACCTGGACCTATGAGGATATGCCAGGCATAGACAACAAGGTGATAAAGCACCGATTAAATGTCAACCCCACAAAGAAGCCTGTCCAACAGAAGCGAAGGGTCTTCGCTCCTGAAAGGAATAAGGTTGTCATGGAAGAAGTAGAGAAGATTTTAGCTGCCGATTTTATCAGAGAAGTCTTCTATCCTGAGTGGCTCACCAATGTCGTCATGGTGAAGAAGTCCAACGAAAAATGGCGGATGTGTGTTGATTTTATAGACCTTAACTGTGCTTGCCCAAAAGACAGCTTCCCACTCCCTAGAATTGACCAACTCATGGATTCTACAGTTGGTCATGAGTTGCTGACCTTTATGGACACCTTTTCAGGCTACAACCAAATTCGCATGAACGAGGAAGATCAGGAGAAAACAAGCTTTGTCACTAGCCGGGGGTTGTACTGTTACAAAGTCAAGCCGTTCAGCCTGAAGAATGCAGAGACCACATACCAGAGGCTAGTGAATCACATGTTCAGCAAGAAGATTGGACGAAATATGTAAGTATATGTGGACAACATGCTTGTAAAAAGTAAAAAGGCACAGTTACACTTGGACGAACTCAAAGAGACTTTCGACACTTTGAGGAAGTATTAAATGAGATTAAACTCGACGAAGTGTGTATTTGGGATCTCGTCAGGCAAATTTTTGGGATTCATGGTTTCCCAGCGAGGGATCGAGGCCAACCTAGAGAAAGTTAAAGCCATACTTGACATGACCTCCCCAAGGAGTGTGAAGGAAGTACAGAGGTTAACTGGACAAATAACAGCACTTAACAGATTCGTCTCTAGGGCCACAGATAAGTGCCTTTCGATTTTTTAAGACACTGAAGCAAGCTTTCCAATGGACAGAAGAGTGAGAAGTAGCTTTCTAGGCCCTCAAGGAATACCTGTCCAAACCCCCACTCTTAAGTTCGTCTGTCGAGGGAGAGGATCTGTTCCTTTACTTAGCTGTATCACAAACAGCTGTAAGCTCGGCACTGATCCATGAAGAGCTCAGGGTCCAAAGGCCGATTTATTACACAAGCCAGGCCTTCTAGGGCGCAGAGGCGAGATACCCGAGGATAGAGAAATTGGCTTTTTCTTTCATCGTCGCATCTAGAAAGCTTCGTCCATATTTCCAAGCAAATACTATCCTTGTCATGATGGACCAACCTCTCCGAAAAGCCATAGGCAGCCCAGATGCTGCAGGGAGAATGGTTCGATGGGCTGTGGAGTTGAGTCAATTTGACATCAACTATAGACCACGAACGGTAATTAAAGCTTAAGCATTGGCTGACTTCGTCGTCGAGTTCACCATGACGGATCAAGATCTAGAAGCAGATTACTGGACAGTGTATACGGATGGGTCTTCGGCCGCAGGAGTTGGAGGTGTAAGAGAGATCCTCCTATCTCCTGAGAAAAATGTCCTCAAGTATGGAGTCTAGCTTCAGTTTCCAGCGACAAACAATGAAGTAGAGTATGAGGCAATACTTACAAGACTGAGGATTGCAAAAGCCTTGGGGGCAAGAAACCTAAAGCTGAATTCAGATTCAAAGCTAGTGGTGGGGCAGATAACCAAGGAGTATGAAGCAAAGGAAGACATGATGAAAAGGTACTTAAAACTGACCATTCAGTTAGTTTCTAACTTTGATGATGTCAGGATCACTCAGATACCAAGGGAAGAGAATTCAGAAGCAGACGAAATGGCTAGACTTGCATCGTCCGACAGTGATGAAGGACGACCTGGAGTATACATGGAAGTGCAAAGCCTCCCTAGCATAGAAGGGTTGGATGTAATTTACATTCAATCCAAAGGAAGCTGGATGGATCCAATAGTCACGTATATCAAAGATGGCACGCTCCCTCCAGACCCTTCAGAGGCCAGAAAGATCAGAGTAAGGTCACCCAGATTCACAATCCTGAATGACGAGTTCTATAAAAGGGGATTTTCTCAACCCTACTTGAAGTGCCTCAACTCCGAAGATGCCGCGTACGTGCTAAGTGAGATCCATGAAAGAATCTGTAGAAATCACTCAGGTCCACGATCACTCGTGGGGAAAGTGCTTCGAGTGGGATACTTCTAGCCGACCATGCAAAAGGATGCAGCCAAAGTCGTCCAGAGGTGCGACAAGTGCCAACAGGTTGGAAATGTGCAGCACATTCCAGCAGAGCACATGACAAACATTTCGTCACCATGGCCATTCTCAACATGGGGGATTGACATTGTAGGTCCCCTACCACCAGGTAAAAAGCAAGTCAAATTTCTAGTCGACGCTATTGATTATTTCAAGAATTGGGTGGAAGCAGAACCTTTGGTAGTAATCACAGAAGCCAAAATACAACACTTTGTCTGGAGAAATATCGTCTGTCGGTTCGGGATCCCAAGGGTGATTATTTCTAACAACAGACGACAATTTGACAGCAACAAGTTCAGGGATTTTTGTATGGAGCTAGGGATCAGGAATCACTATTCTTCCCCTGGACACCCATAAGCCAATGGCCAGACCGAAGTTACAAATCGAACTTTGCTCAAGTTAATCAAAGCTCGACTTGAGGGGGCAAAGGGAGTACGGCTTGAAGAGCTTCCTGGAGTTTTATGGGCCTATAGGACGACTGCGAGAACACCAACAAGCGAGACGCCCTTCAAACTGGCATTTGGAACTGAAGCAGTAATTCCTGTGGAGGTTGGAATGTCAAGCCTTAGACGCACATGTTATGACGAACATAGTAATAATGAGGGACTCAAACTTGCTCTAGATTGTTTGCACGAGGTCAGAGAGGATGCAGCTCAAAGAATGGCTTTATACCATGAAAGGATGACAAGGTACCACAATCAAAGAGTGAAGCTGAAACATTTCAATCTTGGAGATATGGTCCTACGGAAGGTGTCACAAGCCACTAGGGATCCAACCCAAGGAAAGCTAGGCCCCAATTGGGAAGGCCCATACAAGGTCGTCTATTACTCAAGAAGAGGGAGCTATTACTTAGAATATGTGAATGGAAAACCCTTGCCTCGTCCTTGGAATGCAGAGCACCTCAAAAAGTACTATCAGTGAAAAAGCTGACACCCAGCATCAATAAGTTCCAGTGTCTAGAGCACCTCGTGTTATTCACTAGCAGATAAGCGAGACTTTATTGTTTTCATGCATATGTTTTGCTTTCAGCACTTTCCATTTTTTGTCAAGTATTATCCTTGTAATACTTTCTATAAGCAAGGATGAATAAAGCAAATAAGGCACCTCCGAAGCCATTTCTTTTCAAATGACCAGATCTCAAACATTTTGCAGTGATAAAAACTCCATGTTTAAATCACGATGATAAAACTCCGTCAACACAATGACGAGTTTAAATCACAATATCAGTGATAAAAACTCCATGTTTAAATCACAATGATAAAAACTCCATCAACACAATGACGAGTTAGATCATAATCTTGGTGATAAAAACTCCATGTTTAAATCACGATGATAAAAACTCTGTCAACACAATAATTAGTTTAAATCACAATCTCAGTGATAAAAACTCCATGTTTAAGTCACGATGATAAAAACTCTGTCAACACAATGACGAGTTTAAATCATAATCTTGGTGATAAAGACTCCATGTTTAAATCACAATGATAAAGACTCTGTCAACACAATGACGAGTTTAAATCATAATCACAATGATAATAACTCCATCAATGAAATGACGAGTTTAAATCATGATGTCTATGGTAAAGACTCCAACGACGAGTTTGAATCATAACGAAATTAAATCACAACAACAAGGTTAAGACATTACTTCTAAGATAAAAACTCTGTCTATGAAAAGACGAGTTTAAATCATAGCACTTGCAAAACAACAAGTTCAGGTTGCAAAATTAGTGGCAAAAGAATTCGTCTATAAGATTACAAGTTGGAATTATTCTCTCTAATAGTGACGAACTTCCCAAACATGACGAAGACCATGAGTTGGCCAAGAGCATCAAACTTCCTGTAAAGAATCTCATCATGATTCAACAAAATAAGAAAATGCATTCAAGAAGAACTTCGAAATAAGACAAGCAAAAGCCTCAAAACCAGGAGGCAATAAGTGTTTTAAACAATTTCAAAGAGGCAAAAAGAAGTTCAGAAATAAAAATTTAAGCCCCAAAACAAGAGGGCAGCCATTGTTTTCCAAAAAAGATAAAAGTAAAAAGATATGTATGTTCTAAGAAGGGGGTACAGCAAATTCGTCAGTATCCTTTCCTCCAACAGTGTCCTTCCTAGCAGAATCCTTATCTACAATGGCATCAACTTCAATTTCTTCTTGTTCATTGGCCTCATCCGCGATAATTTCGGTGTCAATCTTTTCAAAGTCCAAGTTAGAGAAGTCCACGACCAAGCTGTGATGCTTCATCATCCATCTTCACAAAAGCTCAAAACCTTTAAAGTATTGAATGAACTGAAGATCCGAAAACTGCTCTGATTGCATGAACTTCTAGAAGACCCTATCTTTCTCCGTGTCAGTCCTCAGGAGGGCAGCTTGGATCTCTTCATCCTTCTGAACAACAAGCGCTTTCTCCACACGCAAGGCTTCAGTGAGTTCTCTTATTTTCTCATTCACCTTGTTTGTCTCGTCCATGGCAACAATTAGGTCCTTCCTCAACTTCGAACTTTCAGCCTCAACAGATTCCAACTTTGAGTTGGCCACCATGGCCTTCTCCTCGGTGCTCAAATAATCCGCTGTTATATGCAAGGACTCCCCGAGGACCTGGTGGGATAAAAAAGAAAGAGGAGATTACGAGCATATACATCTACGAATAAGTACAAAAGGATGCTAAAGAAGAAAAAGGGGCATACTTGCACCAATTTGTGAATATGGCGACTGACCAACTCGTGAGAAGGAATAGACGACAAGCCTTTGAGTTCGTCGTTTGTGATCACGTTATGAACACAGCCCATAGCAGTTGCAGGGTCGTCCCAGACGCTTCTTCTAGCCTTGCCTTTTCCTTTTGAATGAGTAGTTGGGAGTAAAGGCTGTCACTTCTAAGGACGGGGTTGGAGAAGACGAAGCAACTTGGATGAATGGAAGAGCAACAGCTTCACCCTTCTTTTCACTCAATTTTCGCTTCTTCGAATCCACGGCAGGATTAGACAAAGGCTTTTTCTTCAATCCCCTGATGCGAGCATATTTTTCCTTGCTATACCTAGTGGCCATTTTTGCTAAACCAAAAGTTAAGTAAGCAATCAGACATAGTAGAGACGAAGCTAACGAAGACAAAGGTATTCTGAGAGTTAAAAAACAGACGATCTTACTTTTCTCTTCTCGACGAATTTTCTCCAACACGTACTTTGAGGGTTCAAGTCCCAAACAACAGTCAAACAAGTGACGAGGATCAACCAGGTCGTCGAAATCCTCGATTTCACGAGCAAAAACAAGGGCTGTATGAACTCGAATGCGGTGTTGATCTTCCAACTCAAGACGATCAAAAGTTACAAAAATTGAAAGATAGACATTGTTAGGCAAGCAGCAGTGGTATGAAAGGAAATAAAGAAAGACGATAAAAGTATGCACCAAGTGCAGGGACTTCCCATTTTCACAATAATCCTGGGACTTCCCCCCAAAAGTTGTCAGATATGGTTTCCTAACCTGTTCCGAAAATGAGAAAAATACCGTGATTTCCAATCACGAAAAGAAGAGGGAAAGCCTTTGACAATCCTAGAATTCCTATCCCAGGGTAAAAGCTCAAAATACCCATAATGGGTAGAGGCTTTCAGACGGTACAAATGCAAAAACTCATTTAACATTATCATATCTCCATCGCAAGCGGACACCCAGATGGACATACAACTTATAATCGGCATTTAGGACGAGTTGACCAGGGGCGATTTGGAAATTATGCAGAAGTTGCATAATAAATGGATGGACGGGGAAACGAAGGCCACACAGAAAATCAGCCTCGTAGAAGCAAACTTCTCCATGGGCAAAGCTACAAGCTTTTTCGCTTAGACGAGGTAGTCTAATGGAGGTACCCTTGGGAAACTAAAACTTTTTCCTAAAACCATTCAAATGCTTCTCTATCAAAGAGCAGATTTCAGAAAAGGCATGCAAAGGGGGCGAGGATGAAGATGAAGGCAGTTTTGACGAAGCGGTGTCAACCACCTTACACAAAGACTCAGCATTTGAGGACAACCCTGTCTCTAACTCACTCGACCTAATGTCATCTTCCCTATACTCAACAGTGACCATCTCCAAATGGTTTTGTATTAAGGAATGGAGAATCAAAGGGTAGAGAGAGAACAAAACAGGCCTAAGTGCAATAGAACGCAACACAAACAAGCCAACCTGAGGACGCCGACCAGTGGAGTACTCAAGGAAAACCCCTAATCTAGCAAAGAAAAGGAAACTGAAGGGCACTCTTGTCTAAAGAATTCAAAACCAACCATCAAAACATAAAGAAAAGAGACCTTACCAGGAAGATTTGAGGTATAGAAGTTTCTTAGTGCTTTGAAGTTCAGACCAAATAGGGCGAAGGAAGAGGAACGGTTTTCCTAAAGAAGGGAAAACTGGAATTAAAGCACACCAAAACCAAGGCGATTTCACACATGCCACGAATAGGGAATAGACATGTGGTTCTTTCCTGGGAAGTAGTCGTTTCGCATTTAAGACAGAAGCGAAATTTCAGAAAATGGGAAGATACGAACTGTCATGTCTGGTCACATTCCTATGATTGTCCAACGTCTTAACAACAAAGGAATGGGGGGCAACTGACGAGTACCGGTTAAAGGTCGTCTAGTGTAAGGATGACCACAACCACATCTAAGTCGGGGATGAGACAAACGATGAAAGGCCGTCTATATGAACAAGATGAGCCTATGTGTATTAAAACCAAAAGTTAATTCCATTAGGCCAGCTGACAACGGGTAAATGTGCCGGAACGGTTACAGAAGCAATAATGAGCCAACGGCCACCCGTTACACATTAAACAGAAACTTCATAGCCATTAAATGCCGCGTTTCATTTAGGAGAAACACGCCTAAAGGAGCATTAACAGGCATAAATGACTCGCTAGAAAGAAAATTATAAAAGGCAATGGAACCAAGGTAAACGCTCTTCATGAAAAACTTAGTAGACTACAATTACACTACCCATTGAGAGCCATAATCTGACTTAGGCATCAAAGTGTCTTCAACTGGCATCACGCCGATGAACCTTCTTTGTATTTCTTGTCTTTTCGACCGGCACTGCAGCTCGTCCATCGATATTTGATGAGGAGCATACTGACGAGGTCAATTTCCAGCTTCATCTATGAAGACAATTAAAAATTTAATTTCATCCGCAAAATAAACAACATTAGGACAAAAGTTCAGCTTCTATGATATTACCCTGTGGATAAGGAGCCAAAAGATGTGCAGCCTTGTTTTGCATCTCTTCTTATCTTCTTACATGTTCAAAATTCCATTTTCTTATAGCTAGTTTGGATAGAATGGAGAGAGAGCAGAGTAGAGTTGGCCAATTCGGCCAACTATATATACTCTACTCTACTCTCCCTTTCTTCCTCCTCCTCCATTCAAATAGATCCTTAGGCTTACGTCTTCTGATGCAGTAAGCTTGGCGTCCTTTATAATTAATGTACCCTATTGCTTCTATTGTCCCACATCTTGCAAAAATTCTACTCGCTATGCAAGTAGAATTATTGTCTTTGGTCCACACAGCTACTAATTTGCCACGCCATTTATCTTGCCCTTCACTTCTAGCTCCCTTAATTTTGCTAAGAGTCCCTCTGCACACAAACATGTGTTATAATATTTAGAGAATTAATTAAATATTTGAAAAAAGAGAAAACGTAAATTATTAAAATTAATATAAGTAAGAATATGAACCTATTACTTGAGTGGATGCTACAAATATTTAATTATTTTCCATGAAATTAAAAACACAATTTTTTGTCTAATTGCGTCTTATCAAATTTGTTTTTATCTTTTACTTGACTTTGTTTTACTTTTTGCCAAAGCTTGCGTGCAAGAATTCTTATTAACTTACTAATGTCTCGCGTGATACATTTTGAAATATTTTGTAAAAATATACATTTCTCAGGGTCTATATATAATATGTATTATGTGTTATAATATTTGGAGAATTAACTTCAATTATATTACATTACATGTCATTAGAAAAAAGATAAAATGGGAAATTTTTTTAAATTATTATTATTAAGAATATGAACCTATTACTCGAGTGAATGATGAATAGATAGTATAACAAAAAATAGGAAAACGAATGTTGAATAGACAAATCTTTACTTATTTTCCATCAACTTGTTGCCAAAGCATGCGTGCGAGAATTTTTTTTTTTTTTTTTTTTTTGATACATGCGAGAATTAATATTAACTTACTAATGTCTTGTACAGTGTGTGGTACTTTTTGAAATATTTTGTAAAATAAAATTATCTTAGAATTTATATATAATATTTTTAGAATTAACCTCAATTATACTACATGTCATAAAATAGAAATATAAATTATTGCAATTAATATAATTAATTAAGAATGTGAACCTATTTGAGTGCATGTTATTAAAATTTGTTTTTATCTTTTGCTTGACTTTGTTTCATTTGTTGTAAAAGAAATTGAATTTTAGCAAAAATTAATATACCAAATCAATTATTTAATATATATATATTACCAAAAATAACTTTAAATATTCATTTATATATAATTTATACATCAGAATAAATACATTTACTGTATTAATACTCTTTTTAATTGCATAGCACAAATTTAGTTTACTACAATGTTTATTTATATATGTTTGTGTGTGTATTAAGATTAATATAATTAAAATATGAAAAAATACTTTTGTGAATTCAAAAATATTTAATTATTTTAATTAATTTAAGCACGTAATTATTTTTATAATCTTGATCGTATGTGTTATTAAATTTGCTTTTGTCTTTTGATAGTGTTTGTTTCAATTGTTACCTAAGAAACTAAACATGAGGGAAAATGCAATATTCCAAATCAATTTTTTATGAGGAAAATAAGTTTTCCAAATGAATTATTTCTTATATAAGTTTATAAAAATAACAATATATGTGCCCTCATGTTTATAAAATCTTGATATGATAGAGAGTTAAGAGTTATGACTCATGAGAACTTTTTTTATTTTGGTAATTGAAAAATGGTTAGGGGGTGACCATTGTGGTTTTTCTACTTGGGCGTTACTATGGTAGCACTATAATTGTTCTTGAACTAGACATTTGCCCTGATGCAATACAGGGTACAAGGACCCACGAGTTACTAATGCGTAAAGGGGACTCAAACCCGCAACCAAAGTGGTGTCGACCCAAGTTCCTCATCACTAGACCAAATTAGGGATGTGTTTAGATACCATTTATTTTACTAAAACTGAAAAATTATTGTTGAAAGTACTGTAAATAAAGGTAAAAGTTAGTTAAAATAATACAGTGAAGCCCATAAATAGTGTCAAAAAAATACAATGGAGTCCATGAATAATAGCAAACATAAGTTAAATAGTAAAATAATTTTAATTTTTTATTTCAATCCAGAAGCACACTATAACATTATTCCCATAATTCCATGCAAATTGAATGAGGCCATTATTTCCTCACTTGCACATTCACTTCCTAGTTACTATCCCCAGTTTCCACCCCATACCTTGAAAACCTCTCACCAAAACAAACAAGCCCAACCCAAGCCCATTACTGTAAAAACCACATGTCTCACTCCACACCACTCAAAAGTCCACAACCCACACTCCCTTATATAAATATATACCACTGACCCACTCAGATCACAACAAAATAAAATTCTCAAACAAAAGATGTCAAGACAGGAAGTCACAAACCACAGAGAGCAAGCAGAGATCTACCATGGCGAAGAGCTGTGCAAGCAAAAGTCACAAGATCTCCTCAACGAGATCTCTCTCCCCAAAGGCCTCCTCCCTCTAGACGACGTCGTCGAGGTCGGCTACAACCGCACCACCGGCTTCGTGTGGCTCAAGCAGAAGCGCAAGAAGGAGCACCGGTTCCGATCCATCGGCCGAAACGTCTCGTACGACAACGAGGTCACGGCTTTCGTCGAGGACCGCCGCATGAGGAAGCTCACTGGGGTCAAGACCAAGGAGCTCCTCATCTGGGTCTCCATTTCCGACATCTACATCGACGATCCCAGTTCGGGTAAGATCACGTTTGCCAATCCTACTGGGATCTCCAGGTCTTTTCCGGTGTCGGCTTTTGAGCTCGACAACGCAGGGAATAGCAGAAAATGAGAATAGACTTTCTCTATTTTGTGTTATAAAATAATGGGTTACATTAAAAAAAAAAAATTAGTTTTGCTGTTGTATTGTCAATTTTTATTGGTTATTTTACTGTTTTGGTTGACTGAGATATTTTGACTAAAATCCAAATCTTCTTTGTTTCTCCAAATCTCAATTGGATGGCGTGCTTAACTGAGCTATCTTTTCATCTTTTGCAATTATTGTCGCTTTGTGATTTTTTTTACGTTATATACATGCTCTGTCTGCCGACCTGAATGCATTGAGCGTTTGGTTTGGAAATTATCTACTATTCAGATATGTTATTTAAATTTTTTTTAATCATAAAAATGAAATATTTAAATATATAATTTGACAATTCAATTCTTTATAATAAAATTGAATAGTAGATGTTTATTGACTTTTTTTTTACCGTTTTTTTTTTAATCAACTAGATGTTTATTATCTGTTTAACTTTTATGATGCTATGAACTTGTGAAGCACGGATATCGACGCTACATGGGACAATATACGACAATTAATGAATTGAATATCAATAAATATTTCAAACAAAAAAATATATCAATAAATATATAATATATATATTTTTATATATTTTGAAGTATATTTAATATTTATTTTAGATTTTAGGAATAAGTAAACCTCCATCAAAATCATTGAAAATATATTTAAAATTAATTTAAAACAGGGATGGACCCAGTAAGGGCTCGGCCTCCTCGGACAAAAAAAAAAAAGAAAAAAAATTTTAGTTATATTTTGTGCTTTTAATAGTTGGGACCCTCTCTTCCAAACTTTGGCCCTTTATTTATTTTTTTTTTTTGGTGAAAAACTTTGGCCCTTTTAGCTAGTCCTGTCCAACCCATGATCCAAGTGTACAGTTTAGATTTACAACTATGGTCCACTTGTTTTAGCTCAATTAGTTAGCTCTCTCTTTTTTCTTCTTTTATTTCTCTTTTATTTTACCACCACAGGGATATGTATGATTCTTTTCTTGATTTTTATTAAATTAATTATTATATTATTATATGACATATAAACTATATATATATATAATAAGCTACTTTTAAAATAGATAAAAATATACAATATAAAAAAATAAAACACTAAAATGTGTAAAATGTAAATCGTTATTTGATTAGATTTTTTTTAATGCATTTAATTTCAAGGATTGTTTGTCTACTTTGCAACTTTAACTTGTTAGTTTTTTTTTTTTTTAATGTTAGTCATTATACTTAATGGATTATAATTTATTTTTAAATCTAATCCCATAAGCAAGTTAAAAACTATTGGATCTATTCATGGTAATATTTCAGAAAATAATACTATACTTTTGGATTATAATGTTGAGTTATAATGTAATTAACTTATATATCGAATAGTATGTATATTCTACCACTTTAGACTATTATATAATGATACTTTAGACCAGTGGCGGCTTTAGAATTTTTGTTCAGGGTGTTCATTAAAAAATTTAAATTAAACAAAATTTAATAAAAATAAAACTTGAATACACTGACATAAAAAACCAGTCAGAAATACATAAAGTTTTAAAATTTCCTTTTGCAAGTTTTTCATATTTTGAAATTGTTGTATGATAGCTTCATTATTAATACTATCAGCTATATATTTTTCAATATACACAACAAAGTAATCATTAAACTACTAATCTCCCTTTCAATTACCAACATCTTGCCTAAATAAGTAACCATATAAACAAAATGCATCATCTTTTTTTATGATATGATCCAACCAATATTTTGTATTCTTTAAACTAATCAAGTTTAAATCAACGCAATACACCACTAATTTCTTTTTTAGGGAAATCATGGCTAAGAGGTTGACAAGAACATCTTTGTAAATATACTCTTTTTATTTTCTCACAATCATTAGGATGAAAAGATGAGACATTTTCTCAAAACCAAGGATCTAAAAGAAGATTATTTAAGTGAATATGAATTTGCTTAGAAGATAAATTTTGCAACAAAAGTGATTTCCTTATAAGAATTTTGCCCATAGTGCTAACAGAAAAATAAAGGGTAAGCTACAAATTCATTCAACATATTCCACATAGGCATTAATCCGTTACATTAATCATGTTCAATAAAATATTGAGGTATTATTTTAGTGCATATGTGTATATACAAGATGTATCACATAAATCTAATAAACTTAGCCTAAAAACTAAAGCAAGCACTAACTGACTTGCTATTGGAAAATATGCATTTTTTTATTAAAAAATAGCAATTTTAAAATATTTCTTTTGAAAACACAATTTAAAATATCATAATTTTTTATTTGGGTTTTTATGCTAATTTGTTTATTTGGACACTTTTTGAGAAATGCTATGTCCACAATATTTTCACAACAAATTCTAGTTGACAATTGTTATTAGTTCTAATTTACATATCATTAAAATTGTTTTTTTGTCTACCGATAACAATCTACCACTTAGGATTTGTTATGAAAGTATTGAGGACATGTTGTGAACATAACATTTTTCACAATTTTTTTGTTAATCTTCAATGAACCAAAATTTTGGAGAAGTCAAATTTTATTTAAGATGTTTAGGATTTTTTTAGGGTTGTCAAGTTTTTTTTCTAAGTGGACAACAACCCATATTAATTTGGAATTTCATTTTTTTTTTTAAGCCTAAAACTTTTTTTTTTTCAAGTTGAGGGTGGTACTGTGACCACCCTCAATTATACATGGCGCCGCCAGTGCTTTAGACTACTATATAAAATATGAATATAATATATATTCAAATCTTGTTTTCATTTGGCCCCCCAAATACAAGTTCCAAGTTACACCATGGCTACAATTTTATTCACATAATTTAAGCTTTTTAATAATCATCCTAATTTTATTTTTTTTTAGAGTCGTCATTGGCTATGTGGATACTTATTTGAAGTTGTTTTTTTGTTTGTTTAATCTCCAGCCCTCCTAGTTTGAAATCTTAGGTCCGTTCCTGATTTAAAACCAATACTAAATTATAATGATATCATGTTGGGACTTGTGTTTCCAAGAGACAAAATATTAAAAGTCTATCGAGTTTCATGAAACTCTATTCTTAAAGAAACAAGATGGCATGCCTTAAGGCTAACACAACTCTTTATTAAATTATTATCCACATGGATCTTGTATCTTAACGACAAGAAATCCATTGAATACCAAATTTCAAAAATCCTTTTGTTGAGCCAAAAAAAAAAAAATCCCTCTTTCTCTATAGTCTATACTCTATACTTCTTTGTTTCTCTCATTCTACCCCTATCACGAATTTGATAAAAATCAAGCACCTCTCTCTCTCTCTCTCTCTCTCTAAAGACTTCTTTGCACAAGTACACTTCAACCACGCCTTTTTAAGTTGTGTGGAAGCTTTAAGAAACAAAGGCAGTTCCTAGAGATTCAAAGCCGGTAACTTGACTGACTTCAAGCAAGTATAAATAGGAAGACAAGGACTCCCATTTCGTGTGTAGCAAATGAGTTATCTACGTAGCGTGAGTGTATAAGGGGCTGTTTGGTTTTAAAAAAGTCCTCATTCATCACTCAATTTTCATCGCTCATCACCTATCACTTATCACTTAAAATACCTCAATTCCCTAAAGGTAGCACGTTTGGTACACTATTTCCAACTTCTCGTAACTCAATTTTTTTGTACTTTTCGTGGGACCCATACCTAATCACCATGCCAGTGAGTTCGGTTAGTCTACCCGCCTCACACTCATTTCACTTCATTTTCTTCATTGCTCATTTCATTTTGCCACCACCACAGTCACAGTGCCAAAGTGCAACCAAAGAACCCAGCAAAGGAACCCACCACAGTTTCTCCCAAAATTTATCCTTCAGCCCTGTTTCTCCAAAAACCCTCAACGAAACCTGCAAAGGAAATCCACCTCTGACCTCACCCAGCGCCGATCTCCACTGTCCCAAAATTTTATTTTTTTGGAGCTAATCTTGATTGAATTCAAGTGGGTCTGATCTTGATTGAATTAAACTTAGATTTCTAAGTTTAATTTTTGTGGGTTTTGTTAGTTTTTGTTTGGTGCTAAATCTTCGTCTTTCAACCCAGTCACGCCAACCAATTTGACGACGTCGTCCAACCTAAACTCGGCCACTGCTCAGACCGGCGATGACACGGAGAAGAAGGGTGCGAAGGGGAGCCACCTACAAGCGTCGTGGGTTTATGTTTTTGGCATTTGGGTTTTGAGGTCCGGTGATGCTGTGATGCTCGTGGTGGCGATGAGTTATGGGTCTGTAGAGGTGGCGTGACCCAACGGCGTGAATGGATCAGATTTATGTTTTTGGCATTTGTTTGTTGATTTTTTTTTAATGTGTTTGAGACATCCTTGCCCGATCATGGAGTGCAGCGAAGACCAAAAATATTCTGTGATGAAGAACAAAAAAAAAAAAAAAAAAAAAAAAAAGAAGAAGAAGAAAGAAAGAACTGAATTAGAGTGCAGCGAAGAACAAAGAAAGAAGAGAGACAAAAAGAAAGAAAAGTGGGAAAAAAAAAAGAAAAAAGAAAAGAGGAGAGTGACCGGTGGGAGAGAGAAGGAACGTGACTTGACAAGAAAGTGGGTCTCATGCATGTGTGTTTAATTACAAAATTGTCATGGAAACTGAGTTTTGATAACTTGAAAACACTTAAAATGTATTTTCAGTTTCCATAACTCATCACTCAAAAATCAGAGAATTGAATGATGGAAACAAAAACTAGAAATACATCCAAATACACTACTCAACCGTGGGACCCACTAATTTTGAGCTATGAGTGATAGAAATTGAAAATCCAAACAGCCCTAAAAGTTTCTCAGCATAAGTGAGTGAGTTAAACGTGGGTGCCTAGATGTCTAGAATTAAATTATGTGCAAGAGTGTATATACACATGCACGCACAACACACTCTTGCACATACTTAAATATATATATATATATATATATATATATATATATTTCTATGCGATGCATGACTTGATAAAAATTCATACATAAACTAAATTTTTTTAAAAACTAATTAAAACAAAATAATTAAATAATTAGTAATAATTAATTATAAAATAAGTAAATAATTTTAATAAAAAAATTGCTTTAAGTTCTGATTGTTTAGAGTTTGGACTTTAACTTAAATAGGTGTCTATTGTTTTGCTTCTTTATAGTAAACTTTCTTTGGCATAATATTCTGCATGCAAATTCAGAAGTAAAGAACAATAAGTTAGATGAATTTATTATATTAAAATATAAGCGTAAGTTGCATCTTGGGGAAAAAAAAAATACAACAATATGGGGTGTACCGTCAATCGTGTGGGATTTAATTATAGAGATGACTTTAATGGTTAAGAGATATTATATCAAAAAGCTCTGGCTTAATATGAATTTAATAGACTATTAGTTGGAGTAGAATTTAAATTTCTAAAACTTAGATGAAATTTTTTTTCCAAATTAAATTATTGTTAAATTTAATTCCTTAGTCAAAGTCTTGTAGCTTAATATCCTAATAAAAAATTAATTTAATATTGGATGCAACTTGAGGAAAACAAAAAAAACAAAAACAAAAACGTGAGTTATGTGGGATTTAAGTTTAGAAAATTTTGATTATAGACTTTTTGTTTTATCTATACTACTATTTAAGGGGCTTCTATTATTTGAGATCCTCAATTTTGATGCCCAAAATACCCTCAAATTTATCTGTTTCTAAAGCTTAAATTATAAGGTTAGACATGTAAATTAGTAATTTAAAAACTCCTAATTTTTAACTAAATTATAAATAATAAAAAACAGTTTTTCTCTCACCTCCACATTTCTCTCTCACGTTAGTCATCAAGTACTAATACAACTTCTTCTTTTTGAAAAAAAAAAAAAAAAAAAAAAAAAAAAACTGCTTTTTTTTTCCTACAAACTTACCATTTTTTATTATCACTAAATAATTTTTTTCTCACCTCTACATTTCTCTCTCACATTAGTAGTCAAGTACTAATACAACTTCTTCTTAAAATAAAAAATAAAATAAAACTGCCATGATTAAAACGTGTAAACCCAAAAAATAAAAAATAAAAAACCTCATCTCAAGCGTGAAGCATGTGTGATGAGGCTAGTTTAAATTAAACATTTGTTAGATGATATCCCAGAATTTTAAGAAATATATCATAACAAATAATACAAAATTAATTGTTCTTAAAATGTTGGTAATAGACTTTTAGTTGGAGTAGAAGTCAAAATGTTTTTTTTAAGAAAGAAGATGTAAGTTGTTGTCTGAGATTTAAGTTTAAATTTTTTTTTATAATATACTTTTAGTTTGAAAATAATTTAAATTTGTTGAAATATTTAAGTATAGAAATTTTTTTATTTTTTATAATAGACTTTTAGTTTGAATAGAATTTAAATTTGTTGAAATATTTAAGTTTAGAAATTTTTGATAATAGACTTTTAGCTTGTAAATTTTTTAAAGTTTAAATGATAAATTTTTATCTAAATTAAACAATTGTTAAATATTATCCCTTAATTTGAGGAAATATATCATAACAAATAATATAAAATTAATTTAGTAATTAGTTGTTCTTAAAATATTGATAATAAACTTTTAGTTAGAGTAGAAGTCAAAACATTGGTTTTTTCTTTTAGAAATAAAACGTGGGTTGTTGTACGGGATTTAAGTTGAGAATTTTTTTTATAATAAAATTTTAGTTTGAATAGAATTTAAATTTGTTGAAATTTAAATAATAAAGTTTTACTTAAATTAAACAGTTTTTAAATATTATCCCTTAATTTGAGGAAATATATCCTAACAAATAATATAAAATTAATTTACTAATTTTTTGAGAGTAGCTCTTCTAAAAAAATTGTGAGAGTAGCCACTTATTGCAATCATGGCTTCTAAGTTCAAATTATATATATATATATGTGTGTGTGTGTGTGTGTGTGTTGATGTGATGGTGTTTACTACTATATTATAAGGGCTTTACTAATATATGTTCATTAGTAAACCATTTTAGGAAACTTTTTGAAAATCTGACAACTTATATATCATTTTATGTCACCTCAAACTTCAGTGTTTGTAATGAAATTTTTTTTTTTTTTTTTTTTTTTTTTTTTTTTTTTTTTTTTTACTTAGGGTTCAGTTAATGTACATTTTTTCTCATTTAAAAAATTTGAGTTAGTCATTTTACTTAATTCAATCCGGCCATGTCAAAAGATTATCAGCAATCACTTGGCATAGTAAAGTTGGAGATTTGACCAGTTATATATCATTTCATGTCACCTTAAATTTCAGTTTTTGTAATGACTTTTTTTAAACGTTAGGGTTTGGTTAATGTACATTTTTGTCTCATTAAAAAAAATTGATGACAGCTTAGTCATTTTGCTTAGTTCAATCCGGTCATGTCAAAAGATTATTAGCAATCACTTAGCAGAGTAAAAAAGCAACATTTTTCGTTAGTATTTCAAGTTTTCATGCACATAGGAACCATACCAACAACCCTATAAACTATGTCCTTAGGGCACTTGGTAACAAATGCCATATTATAAAAGCATGGGTAATACTTACATACTCCTCTCACATGAGAGGTAGGCCCCATAGTAGAACCCACGTGTGGAGTCCACCCCTCGTGAGAGGAGGGAGCATTGTTTCCGGACTATTTATTAATTTTCCAAAGTATGTTGAAAAGTGCAAAAGCGTGTGCCATGTCTAAGCAAAAGCTTCTTGTTATCTTGTATTTGTTGTGAAATATTTTTGTTTTCTTACCACTTGTTGCTTCTTTTTCTCACCGAGATATTTGAACAGACTAATGTCTATGTCGAATAGGCTTCCCCTATGCAGCTTTAGTTACATAACTGGACTTTGATTTGGACTCATCTCGACCAAAGCTGGGTTTTATCAAAAAAGTGGATCTTGTCTCTTAAAAAGACGACTTCCATGTTTTAAGTAAAACTTGTCCCTTGAAGAGACAACGTTCAAACTCAGGTGGCCCAAATGTCTTTAAAACGGCCATATGAGCTTTAGCCAGATCCGCACGGTTAAGTTTTAAACAGTGTTATTTTGTCAAATAATTTTAAACAATGTATTGTTAAAGCAAAAATGGCTGGTTTACACGAGTTGTGTACATTAATATTTTATATATATATATATATATATTATTTATTAATAAAAACAATGTTTTCAATGTTTCATTACTATTTTAGGCAGATCTAAAACTAACCCCATACAAAGCCAAGTAGCCAACTATGAAAAAACTTTCTAATACTGACCCTGATGCAAAACATATTAGTAATTCACTGCTAACCCCATGTAAAGCTAGCTTATAAAATTCACATCACAAATTCACCTATAAAATTAACATCGCTTGTGCAAAACATCACAAATTCAAACTAACCCTCGTGCAAAACATTCTTTCAACATAACATATGCGCTTGAAAAAATCAGGTCAGCATACACCATATTAGGAATCTAACCAGAATTTACATTCATGAAACAACAAATATGTCCAAAACTACATGAATTAGTCAATACAATACAACACAAAACAAACGATAGTAAATCATCAATGTTCATGACTCCTTAAATACAATATGATGCAAAACCAAAGAAAGCAATTTCCATATGCTAATAAAAAAAGAAAAAAATAAAAAAGAAAAAAAGAAAGCAATGTCCATACAAATCAAAAAAGTAACTAGTTTAGTTTTAGTACTCTAGAAACAATGCTCCCTCGTCTCACATACTGATGGATCCCATTGGTTGAATACTTGAATTCATGGTTGGACCATTCATTCATGTAAAAAAGAAAAAAGAGGGGGAAAAAACCATTACTTCCAGAATATTGAATAATTTTCCTATGATAATTTATAACATAGGTCATTCTCCACTTCAGCCACCAGCCCATCTCAAACAAAACACTCAACCACAGCGAAAGAAAGCTGCATCTCACAATGTAAGCAAGGTCGCTAACTTTCAGTCTCCACTCATCTACTTGAATGCTCAACCAGTCGAGCTTAGGGTTCCAAAAAAGAAACCAAAGAGAGAAGACAGATTAAAGGAAATGACTATCCTTAAAAAAATTTCTTTGCAGAATAATTATAAGTTGTTAATATCCAGTCACGTGTAACAGAAGATTCTATACCCTGCATTCAACATGCTGCCAAATCATTCTATATCAGGTCTGTATACATAACACCACTCTAACCTAAAATAAAACATATATTAATTAACAATACTAGGCTAATACCCACAACCCACTTACAGAAAATTCAACACTCCACCATATCAACATTGCCAGGCTAGCTATCTTCAACCAGGATCTCAGCTTTGATTCCTGATTAATCTCCCAAAAGAAAAGGTTGTACTTGATGTGCAATTTAGTTCATGAAAGACATATTTGGACACAAAATTGATGTTGAGAGGACATGGTGAGAGATTCCAGGAGATTATGATACATACACAATGATCAGTTATGGAGAATATTACAACTTAAAAGCCAAAGACACCTTATTCTCAAAAATAAAAGGGAAACAAAAAGGCAAAAAAAAAAAAAAAAAAAAAAAATTGCATACAGCATAGTTACTCAGAATTTTCAGAATCACTGGAAAAGCTACTCCAAAGCCATTTGTCACTGTTAAAGCTAGCAAGATTGCCTTCTTTATTTTTTATTTTTGCTTTTCAAGATCCAAGCCTAGTACAAATACATTTATAGCCAAAATTTGACAACCTATTAGGGTGGTGAGTTCTGTCAACAGTAAATGCTTTAGAGCACCTGATACATTTCCTTCAAAAGCCCTAGGAAACATGGAAAGAACAAGATTTTCAAAGTTCATTCTGCCATTTGACTATATTCACTAAGAAAAAAGCCCATCAAATTACAACACTGTAAAAATTGATAAAAGGTAGTTTCCAAATCTTTTTATTTTCCATCGACAACAAAAAGACTACAAAATGCATACATCAAAATTCAACATGAGGAGCCTGTGCAAGTATCAGAAGCTTATATCATACATGTATAAATGTCAGTTTAAATATTCACTTAAACAAAAGCATGTAAGCAAATCAGGTCTTTCAAATGAAAACTGCTCCTACATCAGCAAAATTTACCCTGTGCACCCATGCTAACATCTGTATATTTGTTCTCCAAATAAGAAAATATGCTTCAAATGATTTAATTCTTTAACTTGAAAAGATTTAAGAGTATCTACTTGGCAAATACACTTACCACTGAAATTAATTTCAACATGCTGCATTGAGCCCATCAACTGATATCTTTCGAGAACAATCTTTCAACTAATTTAGTTTCCCAGTAAGAGCCTATAGTTGTCCTTTCTCAAACTCCAACATGGGGATGTAGTTTTGATGGATTTTAAGCTGACAAACTTCTAAAATTTAACTCCTTGAGCAAAGATGTGTGGATGATATCAATCATCTGGCAATCATCAGAATGAATTATATCTGCTTTCCAAAATCCAGCAGATGACTAAAATTCTCCAAGCAACCCCTTAATGCCTCCAGCCTGATGGTTTCTTATCCCCACGTGGGACTATCAAGAGATAGGGGGTTGGATCTGTGGTGACATAGACAATCAGTGCTAAGCCATGACATTTATCCACAGAGACAGTTGTACCCCAATAGCTACCAGGGTCTTATCTCCTGAAGCATATTTAAAAAGAAGGATCAAGAGAGGAGAAAAGGAATACTGTCAAACAAAGAGTTAAATGATAACGATTGTGCGCTGTTGGTCAATGTAGCTGTAAAATCTGCTTATCTCCCAGAAAACAACCATTACAATTCGTAAAACAATAGACAAACTCCAGGTCCTTCATTCAGAAAAATTTTAGAATCTTTTGACAATTGGTGATTCCTAGAGTGATTTCAGATAATGTACCATGCCATTAGAGTCTTGATATAAATAAGAAGCTATGGCACTAAATATCATGCAGAAACTGATCAGGACTAAGTTTGTAGCATCCCAGAGTCCATTTTTAATAATGACAAATAAAAAATTAAACAAGTAGTACAATTTCTTTTCTAAGCTTTCAAAGTAGTGCATAACCTCACATAAGTTGGTAAGAGATATAATCATTCTAGAAAGCCTACAAATTCTTTTTTTTTTCTAATGTGTATAGAACATCCACTTTCAGATACTCAAATAATGTAGGAAAAGAAAAGACAACTACAAATTTAAAGACAGGTTGAATTGAATTTTATTATATTCCAGGTTAACTCTATGGCTAATTGCAATTTCCCAGCCCAAAACTATAGGGTCACTTGCAATGTCTCCTAGAACTTTAAATTTGAGAAATCAACCCCCTAAACCATGTAATTAGTTACAATATCCTACTACTATTAAAATCACTTCAATTCCTTCATATTTGACCTCACTTTCTATATGCTCATCATGGGATCTCAGGGAGGAAAAATAAAGAACAATAAACTCTTGATCATGGTTAAGCACGTGAATTTTAAGGTAAAATACAACACAAATCAGAGAAACTTTAATGTTAATGAGATATTGCAACTGACCCCAAATCTAGAAGTTTGATTTACTCAAATTTAAAGCTTACAGAGAGACTACAATAACCTCATAATTCATGGTGGGAAAATGCAATTCACCATTAAATTTATCAAGGTTATGAAACTTCCAAATGAAGCTCAAAAGAGAGTTGCTATTTCAATTTACAAAATACCCAAATTACATCTAACAGGGACAAAAAGGCTAAAGTTGTTACAATTGCATTTGTGGACATATCTGCAGTGAGGTTCTCTAAAGCTTTTAAATAAGAGGACTGAAATTCAGCTTGTTACCTAGTATTACTTCCCTCTCAAACTGATGCTCTTTCGCTTCTCGTTCAGTGCAATTCGTCTTGCCATAGCAGGATTGTAGAACTTTTTCATATGCTCTGAAAGCCTGTGGATGGCACGGAGATCACCAATCACCGAAAGCTGCATCAAAAATGAATCAAACTTCCGATACGGCAATTTCATTCCCTTGTTTACCATATCTTCCAAAAGGAAACATGCATCTTCAATCTTATTGCAACCAAAAAGCCCATCAATCATCAAGCAATAAGTATCAGTGTCCTGTGCACAGCCTTTCTTATCCATCTCGTGCCAAGACTCGAATGCCCCATCAGGATCTGCCATCTCAAAGAACATTGAAATCAGCATATTATAGGTCTGCACGCTAGGCACACAACCCACCTCAAGCATTCTGCCATAAAGCCTGAGTGCTTCACTACTCTTTTGATTGTCACAAAGGACCTTGAGAAAACAATTATAAGTAACAATATCAGGAGGGTAACCTTTATTACCCATCTCTTCTATGAACTTGTAAGCTTCCTCAATCTTTCCAACCAAACACATCCCTTCAATCAGCTCTTTGTATGTTGAAACATCAGGAAGGCAACCACTGTGTATCATATGCCCCAGAAGTTTAAAGCATTCATCCATTCTATCATTCTGGACAAAAGCCACAATCATGATTGCATAAGTTTTAGCAGTGGGAGAAGACATGGTAGAACCTTTCGTTCTCATGAACTCAAAGAGTTCAGCTGCTTCTGTTATCATCCCTGCCTTACAAAAGGTATCAATGGCGGTATTGTAAGTAAAATTATCAGGCGTATGACCCAAATCAATCATTTCTTCCAGTACCCTCATTCCTCTACTTGGGTTTCTTACTCTACACCATCCAAAAAACAATATATTGTAAGTATTTGCATCAGGCGTAACCTTGTTTTTCACCTTCTTAAACATGGCTTCAGCATCCTTAACCAGACTACACTTGCACAAAGCATCCAACAGCAAGTTAAAGGCATTGATCTCTGGCTGCGTTTTCACCCTTATCCTCTTCTTTTTGGCAAATTTCTGCAAATAGGTTAGATGCTTTTCGGTGTACTGTCTCAAAATTTTCAACAGAACTTCCACAGGTACAGCATTCTTATCATGCCTCTTCATGTAATCCAATAAATCACAAACAATTCGAAACTGCTTGACCTTGTATTTTGTACTAGAAAGTATGTCAATCATATCATTATACGCTCGAGGCTCATGGGCATAGTTCTCTTGATGCCCTGCCCATGTAAAAAACCTAAATGCTATTTTCTCCTCAAACCGGAGCCTATGAAGAACCTGTACTACTAAATCAGTAGTCAATTTCACACCAACTTGGTCAAGAGTCTTCTCCATGTTATGATGCGCATTAGAGTGCTCGACAACAGCATTGTACAACTTATCACCATCACTTTCTAAGCATTTATTATCCCCAACATCTTTCACAGTACTATCAAATGTTGGACCCAATGGAGCAATTTCTGAACAAAAGGGCCGCACACCAACCTTAAAAGCAAGACTCGAAGGGTATGAAAATTTGACTAAATCAAAAAAAGATGGTTGTAGTAATGACATATGGGGACGAAGTAGCCATTGAGAGGCAACAAAAAGGGGAACCCGGCATGTTGGTTTAACTGGTCGATTTATCTTAAAATTATAGAATAAGGTAGAAGGGTTTCTAATTCTAATAGCAAATAAATGTTTACAGAGTGTCCTCATGTTGAAGGGTTTTTTTTTATTTTTTTATTTTTTTATTAAATTGCAGGATATTACAATGAGCAATGCAACTGGTGGTGAGAGGTACGAGAACCATAACTACAATGGGCAATGGAAATGAATCTTCTACTGACTTGGCTCCCCATCAGTGACACCCACTGAAATGGAACAGAACAATCTTACTTTAACAAAGATAAATACACACACTAGTGGGCATTTTGTGTGCACCTAGAAATGTATACACTGGCCAATGTTGATGGCAAGCTGCTCAGGCAGTCAGTCAGACCATGAACATTCAGTAAGTCCACTTATTAGACCTGCGAAATGGACACGGCACAGAATAGGAACAACAAACAGTCAGGAATTTTATCAAACAGTTTGTGTGCATATAACTAAGTATTGGTATCAGAATAATCAAGAAAATAGAGAGAGTGAGAGAGAGGAACGGGTTTTTTTTAGAGATAGAACAGAACACTCAAGAATTTTATCAAACATTTCGCGTGCATGTAACTATCTCACCAAAATTATAAGACAAATTTAGAGAGAGAGAGAGAGAGAGCAGCTCACCTTCTCATGCGGCGTCGTACCGTTTGATATTTATACTGAAAATGGCACTTTACTAACTGCTAAATTATCCCCAGAGATTTGAGAAAGAAACGTATTATAATTTATAATTTTTTTTTTTTTTTGGATTTTTAGAAAAAAATCCAAGGTTCCAGACTGATTCATCAATCAAACATCCAATTAGATTTTTTGAAGCAGCCAAAATTAAAATATTGGACAAAATTAATGGTTTAATAATTTCTTTTATCTTTTAAGAACCAACAAACTTTTTGTTTTTTTAGAAACAAGTTTGCTTACAAATCAGATGGATACAACTTTTACTAAAAAAAAATTTAATATAAATACATATTTTAAAATTTTGACTGTTGAATAATTCAAAAAAAAAAAAATTTAACTATTAAATTGTATTTATTAGATTCATAAAATTATTTTTTATGCAATAACTTAGATGAGTAATGCTACATATACAAATTATTTTACAACATTTTTACAAAATGTTAATTTGGCCGACCTTTTATTGGTTTTCATCGAGGCCCACCATTAATATCATTTTTTCATTTACCAATAATTACTCACCACATTTTTATCAAATAATAATAATAATAATCACTCACTATATCAGCAGTTTGTAAAAAATTTTATAAAATAATTTGTGTCTCTAGCATTATTCATTTTAGATTACAAAAATTTGAAATTTATGTATGTGATTAATGATAATAAAAAAATTGACACTTGCTAAGTAAATTTTTTCTTTCTTTTTGATAGCTAACTAAACATTAAACTCTAAAAAAAATAAAACGACACCTTCCTCTCCAGATTGGCTTCGCCTTTCTCTCTCTCTTGGGTCGACAGACTTCACAAATGGGCTGAAACTGTCGTTTATAAGAGTCATTTTGTGAAAAATGACTAGTTCACTTCAAATAGTTCATTCAACTTTCCGCGTGAGCTGGGGCTCGTTTGTTACTGTTATTTAAACAACAATTTTTAATATTTAAACAACATTACACGTATTTTCATACACGTATTTTCATACACTTTTTCACCCACACATATTTCCAAAAAATATATATAACATTACTAGAAATCTCTTACTAAACAGTCCTAATTTTCAAGTTGCCAGGAAAAGCCTCATCATCCGGGCTTCTTCAAAAGCCCAAAAAGAGCTCCAGCTTTAGCTTAAAAGCCTGTTTTCTAAAATTTCATCACACATACCAACAAAATGCCCAAAACTCTTCTACAGGGCTGAATCTTTTCAGCCTTCCCAAATGGGGCCAATCTTGTTGCGTAACCCTAGGCCCAATGGAACGATTTTTTTTTTTTTTTTTTTTGATAGAGAGTTTCAACCTATGGCATATCATCAAACCAAGACACTAATCAGTTTTTGGTGTAGGTAGAGATTGAACCCCAGATCTCTTATTCAACTATCAGAGACTTTACTAGTTGAGCTAGTTGTAACCCACCAATGGAACGACTTTGAAATATATATATATATATATATTTTTTTTTTTTAATTAAAAAAAATGACAAAATTTAGCTGTAAATCCACTATTAGATTACATTTTCTTCTTAAATTCTTTATGCTTGTAAAATTTCTAGAAAATTAAAGATTAATAGCTATGTCATCAATAAATTATTTAAATTGCGATTTTTTTATTTAAAATTATACATAAAATATAAGCTTATAGATCATATAGTAAATAATATCCGATTGACAAAAATTTGACATGTGTATTAAGAGCATAGAGCATATGCAATCCAACAGTTAAATTTTCAAAATATGTAGTAATATTAATGATGTTTAGTAAAGTTGTAACAATAGGCTACAACTAATTTTGTAGCTAAATTTTGTCCTTAAAAAAATTATAAATTTAAGCCTTTCTCACTTTCCTCCTTCCTGATAGTGACTCTCTCAATCTACCAATTAATAATTCATAAATTGAAATCGAAAAAATTGGTATTATCCACATGGAATTATTTAGTATTTACATGTCCATAATTAAAATTAAAGCCAATATTATTTATTCGTTCAGTTAAATTTTAAAATTAATCATTTTAAGGATCAACCAAGCTGATCTAAGATAATCTTATACGTGCATGTCTATTGTGAGACCTTTGATCAATAAGGTTTAAGCTTTGGTAAAATCATGATCTGGGCATGATTTTGCACATGGAAAAGAACAATTCATCCTTAATTTCACAATAACCACTTATGATGTTAAGTTTAAGGAAAAGCTCATTTATAAAATTTGTATATGAGATTTTCACATATATAAAATTATCATTTTACCTTTAATGCTAAAAATATTGAAATATATATATATATATATATTTATACTACTATTTAAGGGGTTGCACCTGTTTGGACTGGATTTTTTTTTGTTCCAAAATACCCTTACC